>RJWM01023859.1:0-31527 GCA_004363535.1 Dasyprocta punctata | reverse complement strand
GCGCAAATTGCAACCATTGTCAAGCTTCTATCTTCCGGTTTTGTAAACCTGCAATGTTGTGTATTTATGCTAGTTGTTTGCTTGTCTCTTTTGCTTGTTGTTTTTACTATATATGTCATTTTTTTGTTGTTGTTGTTGTAGTTTTTGTTTGTTTTGTTTTTCTTCGCTTAAATAAAATTAAAAAAAAAATTAAAAAAAAAAAAATAGTTAGTATGTGTTTTAGCTGAACATAATAGCTCATTCCTGTGGTCCCAGCACTTCATATGCTGCTCATGAGGACTGCTTAATTCCAAGAATTACAGACCAGTCTGGGCAACATAAATTAGACACATTTAAAAAAAAAAATCATGAAGTTTTGTTTGGAAATACTGCTACCAGATTTCCCTCATAGAGCCACAGTTAAAACCCTGAGAAGTCCTATAGTTTAAAAGATAAAATGAGAAAGAAAAATTTGCTTAATTTTGTTTACTCAACATTTCTCCTAAGTAACAGCTATCAGTACCCTCCAGAACCAGTTATATAACTAGTGTTTGCAAAACAGTTTGAGGAGCTGGTAGACCCAACCTTCTTTCTCTCCATAGGTTACATTTCCTGATATTATCAGAAACCCTGGAATTTGATATAAATTCTTTTTTTTTTTTTTTTTTTTTGCGGCACCGGGGATTGAACTCACAACCTCGCGCTTGCCAGGGCAGGCACTTAAGGCACTGAGCCAAACTCCCGGCTTGATATAAATTCTACATATTTTCTTTTTATGGAAATGAGATGTTTCTCAGGCCTAACCCTGCCTTACAAATGGAAACCATCTTGACTACCAAGTGTATCTGAGAGACTGTTTTGCGAGCACTGTCCTCCACTGGCTGTTCCCTGTAGTGTGCTTGAGTCTGGTCTAATTCTCAGAGACAAAGGAGTGGATAAAGTCTTGGTATTCATCTGATTCTACCCCACTGAGATTCATTAAATTGCCCATTTAAATGCAGTAACTTCAAGTGGGTATTTTTATTGCCTTCCTTTCATTTTTACTCTGCTCACCTTAATCGCATCAGAAGTCACCAATGATCTCTTAGATTCTTGGGTTTTTTCTTCAATCTTCTATTTAATGAATTACCTTTGAAACATTGAAAACTGTTGCTCTTTCTTCTGTGGACATCTGTAATATCACACTTTCCTAATTCTCCTACCCTATATTGATTTTCCATTACACCTTCTACATAAATATGTGTCTTTTGAGCCAGCCTTTCTGGTAAGCTGCGTGTCTTCATTATTTTTCACTCATTGTTGAGACAAAATACCTGATGCCCAAAATGAAGGAAGGAAAGGTTTATTTCTTACAGTTCTTGGAGGTTTCAATCCATACTCAGCTGGCTACAAGGGAGAGTGGCGTTGCTGAGGGCCAGCCATTCATGGTGGCTGCTGCAAACAGCAAAGAGTGAACCAGCAAGAGAGGGAAGACACGCCTTCTTCCTGGCCCTCACACTGTATGTCGGCTCCACCCCTGAGCAGTTGCCGCACTCACACCACCAATCCCAGCACCCGGCAACAAAGCAATCACGAATGCTAGACTCAGCCACATCCATGATTACATGAGGCATAAGTGAGCCATATGACTACACTATAACACTGTGCAAGCTCATGGATTCCAGGAAGAGGAAAATCAGCACCCCTGAGAATCAGCCATGCTGAGACTGGGTGCACCCAACAAGAAGCTAACTGTCCAGCCTTTTTGGTAAGTTGCATAAGCCACATGGATTCCAGGAAGAAAAATTTCAGTGCCCCGCCACCCAGAATCAGCCATGCTGAGACTGGGTGGACCCAACAAGAAGCTAATTAGCCAGCCTTTTTGGTAAGCTGCACAAGCCACGTGGAACCCAGAATAATGTATTCTCATTTTGCCTTCTGACTCTTTCTCCTATTTTCCAGAGCTCTTGTCCCTAGTACTGGGGCACTTACACAGCTGTAAGCTTATTACTTCTCTCCTGTTGGGACTTCTTCCCACCTTTGCTCTCTCATACTCTAGAATTATTACTGCAAACTCCAACATACTCGTATCTCCTACCTCTAGAGGAGCATGAAAGCAATCAGGTACAAAAGACAGTGTCCAGGGGGAAAAGAATGACACTGATGAGTAGATAAATCTAGATACCAGTCATCACTCTGTGGCTAACTTCTAGGCTTCTTTTCTCTCATCTGAAGAGTAGAGAAATTGCACTAGACTAACTGATATCTAAGATCCTAGCTCTGTGCATTTAAAATCAGTTCATTCCAACTTGAATAACCAATGAATGAGAAATTTGTGTTTTAATGAAAATAGCTACATTATTTAAGGTTGGGGCTTTAATAATTATATCTGACTTTCTAGGGAGGGTGTCAGTGGTAGATTTTGCTACCTTTGGACGCTGTTCCAAGTACTGGCTTCTTGAAGGCTCTTTTTATGTCCTACTATCAGAGGAAGAACTGGTTAATCTAAATACATAGATATCCACCTGGCATGATATTATTGAATTTCATCCATGTTATAGCATGTGTCAGAATGTCCTTCCTTTTTAAGACTGAATTATACTCCTGTATGTGTGCATGTGTGTATGTACATACCATATACAGTATGTGAATGTTCATATGTATGGACCTGTTTGCCTTCAGTTGTTTTCAGTTCTTTAGCCAGAAGTAAAAATTCTAGAACATTAAGTAATTCCATTTTTCTTTGTATATTCTGTTTGCTAATTCCATATAGTGTTCTGGTTGTTTCTTTGTTTGTTTACTTCTGTTTGAGCAACCACCATACTGTTTTCCATAGCAGCTGTACCACTTTGCATTCACACTGAGATTTCCATTTGTGCTGTTCTTCATCATTTCACCCAGTAGATTTCAGCCTCAGTGATATTTCTCATCAATAACAAGATATCCTTTTAGATAAAGACAAAATACACCCTATCAGTTATAAAATGCATCTCAGTCTCAGCAGTGTTAAAATGTAAAGATAAAAACTTAGACTCAATGAAATAAAGTAGGTAAATCTAAACCTCCCAAATTAAAAAAAATAATAAATACACAAAAAGGTAGATATTCTATAATAATGCATGAAAATGATATTTTTCTCAAATGTATGTTTATTTCCAAAAGAATGTGCTTCAGGGACAGTTGCCCATACTCCCTTTCCATGCCCCCAGATTTACCTAACTCTGCCTTAGTGACAGTTTGGAATAAAAGTTAAAAACCTCATAGTACAATAAACAATTATCCCAGATTTTCATTTCCATATATTTGTGATTTCTGTTAAATATCTTAATAATGTTCATTTGTCTTTGTTTCATTTAAGGATTGTTCAAGTTTAGAAGAATATAACATTGCTGCATCATTACTCCCTTTGACTAGTGCTTTCTATAGGGTAAGTTTCATTGATCTATATGTAAGCTAGTTATGATTTATATAAATGTATTCAGTTTGATTTCTCATGGAACTATGTGAATCTTCTCCTCTTAGTATAACTAAAATGTGTTCATGATTATATTTATTATAACATTTATTGTGTAAGAAATTTAATTTACAATGCTAAATAATCTAATTCTGTACCCCCACTGATTCTACCCTAATTTGTTTTCCTTGTAATTATGTTATAAAGTGATTTGTTTACATATTTTCCTCTGCTACAGAAAGTAAATTTCTTGAGGCTGGAATACTGTCTGTATTCCTTGCTGCTATATCTCAGTGCCACACAATAGATATTTATTGAATGAGTGAGTGGCATCCATACAGGTAGAGTAGCATTTAATAACATCACTGGTGATTTTTGTGTACCTTCTGAGAATTTTCTGGACTTTTCAAAATGATTTGTAAGATACTGTCATTTATTATGGTGCTCCTAGTCATGTCTTTTCATAAATATATTAGCTCTTCTGACAAATTCTCCTGATTGACACTTTTCCAGTAAAGAATTAGATAACCCCACTATGAATAATGAATTTAATATATCCTTCTGAAATGTACAGTAGGAAACAGTAATCTTGTGGCTACAGACTGATTCACTGTTTAGCCACATGGACAATCAGCTTCAGGAAGTAGTAAGTTAGCAAGCTTGGTCAAATGCCTTGCTGCTTCTCTGCATTATCAAACTCAAAAAATACAAATTTATGCTTAGGAGTAAGTATATGGTTTTGAGTCTTTGTTTTTGTCTTGGTTTTTAGGTTTATTTTGGTATGATTTTGGGGACGGAGAGGAAGGGTGGGGGTTGTGAAATCAATTAAGACATGTTATATATGTATACCAATTCCCCACAATGAATGCAATTATTGTATTCTGCAAGCATGTGTTAGTAAAAATAAAGATTAAAAAAAAAAAAAAAAAGAAGACCACTTGTCAGACCTAGTTGTTTAAGTGATATCATAGCATTTCACTAAAGAGAACCAGAACTGGCAGCAGGAGACTGCCTGCTGGAGTGCCGGTAAGACTTAACTTAGAAGCCACCCACCAGGATACTATTTAAAACTTCTAAGATATTAGTGACAATAGGAAACCAACTGGAGTGCTGCCAAGACTTCATAGATTTAAGCACCTCTAGGTGTCCCATACCACTACCAGATATATGCCACAGGAACAAAAATGAAAAAGCACACCAGAACCAGGAAGGGAAGCCAGCTTCTACTGCAGTATCCCTGAAGCAAGTTTTATTGACAAACTTTAATATTATGCCTGCTGGCAAAGAAGTGTTTATAAGGTCCAGTTCTTGTATCACAAAGCAGGACAAAGAGAAGGATTAGCAAGAGTCACTGCATTAATAACAGACATACAGGATTAGAGAAAGTGGATAATACTGATTGTTGAATATTTTCTGAATTTGTATTTTAAGGAGAATAATTTCTTTTGCATAGTGAATTTCTTAATTCAGGAAAAAGATATAATTTTCATTTTCCTGGTCACAAATTACAGATGAGGCATCCTCATACTGTTTACCCAGGATAAAGTCTTGGGAGTTGCTCAGCATTACTTCAGAGAATGCAGTTTTAAAATATTTTGAGTAACTATCTTTTTTCAATGCAACTAAAATTTATTGATCATCTCAATCTAAAACATTATGATACCCAGCAACATCATGGGTAACAACATTAATACCATGTTGACATGGTACCAGGGAGATTAAATTAATAATCTGTCCAGTACAAGTGATTTTTTAAAAAAATAAACTTGTCCACAGAGCCACCAATCAGGTGGGCATTTTCTTAAATAAAACTTGTGTATGATATATTTATAATAGGATGGTATAAAATGCAAAGTATAAGTTCCCTTCCCCAACTCCACCCCATTTCCTCCAAATACGGAGGAGGAGGAGTTATACATTACTGCCAGCCTGTAGAGGTAAAACTTATCTTTTTTTCTCTTCTTTTAAGAAAAAGAATCAAGACAGGCCTGATGGTGCATGCCTGTAATACCAGCACTCTGAGAGACAAAGACAGGAGAATCACATGTTCAAGCTCAGCTTGGGCAACCTAATGACCTAATGAAACCCTGTCTCAAAATGATAAATAAAGGGGCTGGGGATTTAGCTCAGCAGCTTAAGTGCTTGCCTGGTAAGTGCAAGGTCATGAGTTCAATCCCTGGTACCAAAATAATAACAATAATAATAATAATACTATTAATAAAATGATTTTGGGGTATAGCTCAGTGTGAAGGCTGAGTTCATGATTCAATCCCTAGTACCACAGAAGGAAGAGAGGGAGAGAGAAGTGAAGGAAGAAGGGGAATGGCGATAAAACCATTCATACTGTTTTCTCATCTTGCATTTTTTCACTCATTTCACTATCTTAGAGATTGGAGATCCTTCTATAACAACACATATATACTTATTATTTTTAATTATTCTTTATATTTTTCTTTTTAATGGAAACGTGGTATACATGTGCCTCATATTTTCAGAAAAGTAGACTATTTCATTGGTCAGACAATGTTTGTCTTTTAGAGCTTTACTTAGTATACTGTTACATTACCTATTTTAGACCCTTAGAAATTTGTAATTCAACAGCTACCATAGATTTGGGGAATCTTTGTAGACCAAAAGTTATAGTTTCTTTTCATTTTTCTCTAGTTTAAATAAGTTACATGTAATTCATGCTAATTTAAACCTTTTAAAACCTTTTTTTTTTTTATTTAGGAGAAAAGAGATACAGAAAAGAAAGACAAAAAGCAAAAGACAAACAAACAACAACAGCAATTCCAAAACAGTAACATTATAGGTTTACAAAACAAGATAGGAATTTGACAGTGGTTGGAATATTGCATATCATTACCTTCAACATGGTTGTTTACCTTAACAGATATAGACATGTAAAATTGATTGAATCATGAGTACTAACCGTTCTTTTTCAATGACTAATACATACAGCAGTGTAGTCATTTTAGCTATCTTATATATACATATATACAGATTTATGTCTTTTTCCTTTTCCCCTCCTTCTTTCCTCCTTTTCCCTTCCCCAGTTACTTTCGCTCTTTGAGCAGTTTCTTACCCTTATGCAGTATTTATTGTAGATTTTGGATCATATATACTGTTTAAGTTTCTTACACTAGGGAGACAATATGGGATTTACACATGTGAGTTTGATTTATTTCACTTATGAGTATGGTCTCAAGTTGTGTCCATTTACATATAAAAGTCTCAATGCAGTCTTTCTTGATAACTGAGTAGTACCCCATTGTATAAAAATACCACATCTTTTTTATCCATTCCTTGATTGATGGGCACTTGGGTTGTTTCCAAGATTTGGTTATTGCTATAAACAGGGGTGCACAAATATCACTGTGGTATGATGTTTTCAATTCTTCTGGGAAAATGTCCAGAAGCGGGATAGCTGGGTCAAATGGGATCTCCAATCCTACCTTCTTGAGGAATCTCCACACTGATTTCCACAGTGGCTGCACCAATTTACACTCCCACAAGCAGTGGAGAAGAACTCTTCTTTCCCCACAGCCCCTCCAGCGTTTGTTACTGGTTGATTTTTAATCTTGGCCATTCTTTCCGGAGTGAGATGGAATCTCAGTATTGTTTTAATTTGCATTTCCCGAATGACCATTGATGTTGAACATTTTTTCATATATTTAGGTACCATTTGTATTTCTTCCCCTGAGAAGTGCATATTCATCTCAGATGCCCATTTTTGGATTGGGTCCTTGAATTTTAGGCGCCTGATTTCTTTTAATTCTTTATATGTTTTAGATAGAAGTCCTTCGTCTGATGGACAATTGGCTAAGATATTTTCCCAGTTTGTGGGTTTTCTTTTCACTCTGTTGGAGATTTCCTTTGACATGCAAAAAATCTTTAGTAAGACGAAATCCCACTTGTTGATTCTAGAAAGTGTTTCCCATGCAGTTTGATTTTTGTTCATGAACTCTCTGCCTACTCCTATGTCATCAAGATTTTTACCTACTTTGTCTTCCAACAAGTTTAGTGTCTCTGTTTTAATATTCAGATCTTTGATCCATTTTAACTTTAGTTTAGTGCATGGTGATAGACATAGATCTAGTTTTAGTTTACGGCATATAGAAAACCAGTTTTTCGAGTACCATTTGTTAAAGAGGCTATCTTTTTTCCAATGTACATGTTTGGCCCCTTTGTCAAAGATGAGGTGGCTGAATGTGTTTGTAGTTGTGGCTGCTTCTTCTAATCTATTCCATTGATCTTCAGGTCTGTTTTGATTTCATTACCATGCTGATTTTATCACAGTAGCTTTGTAATACAGTTTCAGGTTCAGGATTGTGATGCCTCCTGCCTTACCTTTGTTGCCCAGAATTGCCTTTGCTATTCTAGGTCTCCTCTGGTTCCAGATGAATTTCAGGAATGTTTTCTCTATCTCTGTGAGGTAGACAAGTGGTATTTTGATAGAGATTGCATTAAATCTGTGTAACAATTTTGGGAGAACAGCCATTTTCATAATGTTTATTCTTCCTATCCATGAACAGGGAATATCTTTCCATTTTGTAAAATCTTCTTTGATTCCCTTTTTCAGAGTAATGTAATTTTCACTGTATAGATCTTTTACTTCCTTTGTTAGATTGATTCCTAAGTATTTCACTTTTTTTTGGATGCTATAGTGAAGGGTATGGTTTCTCTTATTTCTCTCTCAGTGACTGTTGTTTGTGTAAAAGAATGCTGTTGATTTTTGAGTGTTGACCTTGTATCCAGCGACATTACTGAATTTAGTTATTACATCTAGAAATCTTTCAGTGGATTTTTGGCAGTCTTCTATGCAGAGTATCATATCATCAGCAAATAATGATAATTTAACTTGTTCCTTTCCTATCCTTATTCCTTTCATTTCTTTCTCTTTTCTAATTGCTCTAGCTAATATTTCCAGAACTATATTGAATAGGAGTGGTGATAGTGGACATCTTTGTCTTGTTCCCAATTTTACGTTGAAAGTTTTCAGTTTTTCTCCATTTAGTAGGGTGTTGGCTGTTGGTTTATGATATATGGCTTTTATCAGTTTGTGGTAGAGACCATCTATTCCGATTTTCTGTAGGATTTTTAGCATGAACGAGTGTTGGATTCTGTTGAAAACTTTTTCTGTATCTATTGAGATGATCATGTCATTCTTCTCCTTGGCCCTCTTGATATGGTATATTACATTTATTGATTTGCGTATGTTGAACCATCCCTGCATTCCTGGGATGAATCCCACTTGATCATGGTGTATAATCTTTCTGACAACTTGCTGTATTCTATTTGCCAGTATTTTATTGAGGATTTTTGCATCTGTGTACATTAGGGAGATTGGCCTGTAATTTTCTTTTTTGGTTGGGTCTTTCTCTGGTTTTGGTTGGGTAACACTTGCTTCTGGGAATGAGTTAGGGAGACTTGCTTCACTATCAATTTCATTGAAGAGTTTGAGGAGTGTTGGCATTAAGTCTTCCCTAAGTTTCTTATAGAATTCAGCAGTGAATCCATCAGGACCTGGGCTTTTCTTTGTTGGTAAGGTTCTAATTACATTTTCAGTTTCATTAGCTGAAATCGGGTTGTTCAGCAGTTTTACATCTTCTTGATTCAGCTTTGGTAATTCATAGGTTTCTAGGAATCTGTCCATTTCTTCTGTGTTATTGAATCTATGTGAGTAAAGGTTTTCAAAGTAGGTACTGATGATCCTCTGTATTTCCACAGAGTCTGTAGTGATTTCACTCTTTTCATTTCTTACTGCATGAATTGGAGGGGTTTTTTTTCTCTTTTTGATAAGGTTGGCTAGAGGTTTATCAATTTTATTTATTCTTTCAAAGAACCAACTCTTGGGTTCATTAATTCTTTGTATTGCTTTCTTAGTTTCAGTTGCATTAATTTCTGCTGTGATCTTCCTCCTTCGGGCTTTGAGCTTGACTTGCTCTTCTTTTTCTAGAAGTTTGAGGTGCATCATTAGGTTGTTCATGTGTGTTCTTTCCATTTTTCTGATGTGGGAGTTTAGTGCTATACATTTCCCACTGAGAACTGCTTTCATTATGTCCCACAGGTTCCAGTAATTTGTATTTGCATTTTCATTCGATTGTAGATATTGTTTAATTTCTTGAATTTATTCTGTGACACATTAATTGTTTAGGAGAGTATTATTTAATTTCCATGTGTTTATGTGGTTCTTGTGAGATTTTTGCCATTTATTTCCAATTTTATTGCACTATAGTCAGATAATATGCATGGAAGTATTTCAGTTCCTTTGCATTTATTTAAACATGTACTGTGGACTAGTATATGATCTATTTTAGAGAATGACCCATGTGCAGCTGAGAAGAATGTGTATTCTGATGTTGATGAGTGGAGCACTCAGTACACATCTACTAGGTCCATTTGTTCATAAGTTTGATTCAGTTCTGTTATTTGTTTGCTGATTTTTTGTGACAATGGAGTGTTAAGGTTCCCCGTTATAGCAGTATTATGGTGTATTTGGTTTTTCATGTCTATTAAGACTTGTTTTACATAGTTGGGTGCTGCCATATTTGGTGCATACATATTTATGTCTTGCTCTTGAAGTTTTCCCCTAACAAGTATGTAGTGACCTTCTTTATCTCTTTTCATCATTCTTGGTTTGAAGTTTGCATTGTCTGCAAACATAATAGCTACCCGTGCTTTTTTCTGGGTTCCTGTTGCAAAGAGTATTGTTTTCCAGCCTTTGATTTTTAGTCTGTGAATTTCCTTTTGAGAGAAATGTGTTTCTTGTACACAGCATATTGTTGGGTTTTGTTTCTTAACCCACTCTGCCAGTCTGTTTCTTTTTATTGGTGAGTTGAGACCATTTACATTGATTGATATAGCTGATATGTACTGGCTCATCCCTGTCATGGTATCTTTCTGTTGTTGGTTTTCTACATTTTCTGTTCAATTGTTTGCCCTGCTTAGTTGTTTTCTTTTGTTGTTGTTCTTAAGATTGTAGTTATCTTTGTCTCTTTCTAGAATGTCTTTCAGTAGTCTTTGTAATGTTGGTTTGGTGGCTATGAATTTCTTCAGTTGTTCTTTTTCGTGGAAGTATCTTATTTCTCCGTCAATTTTTAAAGATAGTTTTGCAGGATACATCAGACTTGGTTGAAAGTTGTTTTCTTTCAGGATTTGAAATACTTTACTCCAAGCTCTTCTTGACTTGAAGGTTTGTGTTGAGAAGTCTGCCATGATTCTGATAGGTTTTCCTTCATAGGTGATCTGTTTCTTTTCTCTGACAGCTTTTAGTATTTTGTTCTTGTGCTGTATTTCTGATACCCTAATTGTTATATGTCTAGGTGAAGATTTATTTTGGTTATGGTTAATTGGGATTCTGTATGCTTCACTTACCTGTATATCAGATTCTCTTCCCATGTTTGGAAAATTTTTCTGCTATTATTTCTGCAAATAGTCTTCGCAGGTGACTCGTATTGACCCCTGGTTTTTCATTGACGCCTATTAATCTTATGTTATTTCTCTTGGCATCATCTTGCAGCTGTTTGATTGTTATTTCCTGGTTCCTTGTTATTTTTAAGAGACCTTTTCTTTCATGATCATAATCTTCCATGCTGTCTTCAAGGTCTCAGACTCTTATCTTCAGCTTCATTCAAGCAGTTTTGCCAACTTTCCATGGAATTTTTAATTTCCTGAATTTTCCTTTGAATCTGTTTCATGCATTCTATTTGTGTCTTATTTTGTTCATTCAAAGTTTCCATCATTTTCATATGTTCTTCTGTTTTTTTATCCTGATCTTCTTTAGATACACAGCATTTCTTTCATAGTGATTGTCGTTTCATTTTTTAGCTGAGAGATTATTTGTGATTTGAGTTCCTCTGTAGCTTCATGGAGTTGTTTCTTTACTTCATTTGGTATTATTTCAGAAAATTCAGTTGTGTGATTCCCAGTATATTCCATTTCAGTGTCTCTTGGGTGGCTGGGCAGGCAGCCTCCTGATGGATTGCACTGAAACACTGCACTGGGTAGAGCTTCAATGCTGCAATAGCCCCTTGGCTATCCAGGGCACACCCCCAGATTATGGCGCTGGATCCTTCTGCTCGGTGGTCTGTGAGGCTGGCCATATGTTCCCCTGATGTACTTTGTTGGATTCCTCTGGAATACTGGGCTGGACAGAGTTTGTACCCTCCCTGCAGCTCGCAAGGTCACACCCCTGGAGCTTGTTGCCCTGGCCTAGAACCTGGCTGTGTAACATTCAGAACCTCCACAGCCCAGGCGGCTAGCATGGATGTACCCCTGGGGTATGTCACTGGACCTTACGCCTTATTGGGTGGGGGTCAGAATCTCCAGGACCCAGGCGGCTAGGCCGAGTACACCCCAAAGTGTGACACCACCAGGACCTTGAGTCTGGTGGTGAGGAGTTCAGAGCCTTGGGAGCACAGGACAAGCCCAGGCGTGCCCCCAGAGTATAGTGCTGGGTCCTTGTTCCTGCCTGGGTGGAGTTCGCAACCTCTAGGACCTGACATGCAGCTGCACCCGTGAACAATGGAGCTCGTGCCTTGTGTTCTAATGTGCAGAGCTCAAATTCTCCAAGGCCCTGCAGCTACGCTGGCCACTTCCTGATGAGTGGCTCTGAGGCTCTGGGCTCGGTACCTCTGTGTCCTGTGAGGCTGGCTAGGAGTTCCCCTGATGGATTGCACTGGGACGCTGGGCTGGGCTGAGCTCGATCCTCTATGCAGCTAGTGAGGGCTCACTCTCGGAGTGTGTCGCTGGACCTTCCACCTTACTGGGTGGGGGTGGCAATCTCCAGGGCCCAGGCAACTAGGCAGAGCACAACCCAGAGTGTGGCACTGCCAGGGCCTTTGAAACCTGTTTTGAAAGTGGTTGATTAACAACTTGAATAGTTTAGATTCTTATGATTACTTTTACTATGAAAAATAATGTCATTTTATATTTATATTATGCTTATTGTAATATGGTACTTTGTTCTTAATTCAGCAAACTTTATTAGATGAGCTAAGCCCTGTGCTTATGCCTAATGCTAATCACAAATGAGTAACACATGGTCCTTACTCTTGAGAAACATGCTGTGTTATGGCCTTTTGTATCCGTTAATTAGCTATTGACAATTGAACATCATTTAAAAGTTAATGAATAATATTAGGTTACCCTTTTATTTACATAGGTCCTTTTTGTGTAAAGATTATGTTTCTTAAATTAAGAGCCAGGGTATATATTCAAAATATTTAAAGAAGGAGTTCTTGTCTAAATGTTACTTTTTTAAAAGGAAAAAAATTGTAGAATAAAATAAAACCCTGTTGAGCAGAAACAGAGCCAAAATAGCATATACTTCTATATACTGTTCCCACCAATAGCAATAAGCAATAATGAAGTCCATGGGCACCTTCACCACAAGCTACTATTTAATGCCTTCTCCTTAGTAGCCCATGAACCTTAAGGTCACATTGTTGTAGTTCTTAATAATCCATTAATCTAGAGTGTTTCCTGGAATCCCATCAAAATATGACAAATCCCCCTTTTTGAAGCCAGTATTCAAGGCAATTCCCAGGAGAGTTAACACTTTCTTCGTTGGTACTCATTATGTTTACCCTGGGAGAAGAATAAATATCCTATTTACCTTAAATCTAAGCACCCAGTGAAACCGTCCCAGATTCCAAAGATCTCCCACATGCACATAGTACTTTGAAAATGTTTTACTGATTTTTAAAAAGCTCTGTTTCAGAATAAGACCATTTTTCAGGGGATCAGTCTCAATAGAAACAAATTTCCTTTCAAAATTGTCACTTTATTCAACATATAAAAACTTATTTTCTAATATCTAGCCATTCCAAAGATTTATTAATAGAGTCATAATTTATGTACTATAATACTCATTCATTTTAAGTGTGTATTTCAGTGACTTTAGTATATTTAGTGTACCATTCTGTAATATTACAACCATCATCACAATTTAATTTTAAAATATTTGTATCTTGCCAAGAAGAAACCCCACGTCCACTTAAGTCATTCCCCATTCCAAGATACTTTCTGTGTCTATAAATTTACCTTTTGGGGGCATTTCACATAAACGGAATAGTAGAATTTATATTTATTTGTGTCTGACATCTTTCACTGAGCATAATACTTCTCAGGTTCTCCCTTGTTGTTAGGTGATTTCTTTAGAATGATTGGTTGTTTATTTAAAATGTCTCATACCTGAAATGCTTAAACCTTGTGTATTATTTCAAAGTGCATCTAATTTAGTATGTAATACATTATAAAACTAGACCTTTTAATATATTTTACAGGAAATATAAGGCATGATTTCTCAATTTGGATATAAATTTTACATTTTTATCTGCATGATTTTACTTTAATTTATTACTAATTTTTAAATCTGACTTGTAAATTCCAAATGAGCATGCATTTGCTAACATACTATAAATAAAATTTTAGTTGTAAGTATTATTTTCATTTCAAAGTATAAAAACCTTGGGGCTGAGGGTATAGTTCAGTGATACAAGTGCTTGCCTAGCATGCATAGGGACCTGGATTCCATCTCCAGCACCACCAAATAAATAAAATAAAACCTAAGGCAAGTAACTATAGGGGCATGTGATCAGAAAATCTTTTGATTCGATCCCTGGTACCAAAAAAAAAAAATCTTTTGAATATTGGCTGTAAAAGTTCTTTATGTAAAGCTAATTTATGCAATCCATCAGAGTAGCAGAAAGTGTAGGGTGCCACAGAATTTTATGAGCTGTGTCCTAGGTGTCGACCTTCTACCACTATCAGAGTCAACCAGTAATTCCTCCCTCAACCTAGCCCCCCAAAATGAGTAAACTAAAATCTACATCTTTGTTTTTTGTGTCAAAACCTGTGATCCTTGAATGTCTGTTGATGTAATACAACATGGTAAAGAACAGAGGCCCAGAGGAAGGTAATAATAGTGAGAGCTAATATTTATTGAATTCTTACTGTGTACAAGATGCTACATTTGACTTGCAGTACTTAATCTACCTCAATGAAGTGTTATTCCCATTTTAAATTGAATGATTATGGCTTAAAAAGTATCTATGCCACATAGCTAGTAACTACTCTGCCAGGACTTAAACTCAGTTCCGATTCCAAAGTTTATGCATTTTAACTATAAAGGAGTTCAACAAATGATGTATCATACCTCTGAGAACTTTGTCTTTTTGTCTAGAAATACCTATTTGCCATCTCTCCTACCCATTTATTTCCCCAGCCATTTCGCATATGTATCCAGCAAAGATACTAAAGCTTCAACTTGAAGGGGGACAGGTCAAGACTGCCAATTAATTGGATGTTATCATTTTAAATAACTGTCACATACTGTTTATAAGTTTCTAATTCTACATATTTCTAATAAATAGAAATCATATTAAATACTCAAAACACACCAAATACATTTTTTGTTTTTAGAAGTTATTTGAATACTGATCTTGCCTCTGAGTCACTAATATGGACTTTGTTTGTCCTATAGATATGGCAGTTTGTAGATAATTCTAACTCATGGAAACCAAATAACCCTACTTTCATAATATTGCTACCAGAAGAAAACTTTGCAGTAATGTGAAAAACAGGTATTTCATTGTCATTCTTTGTAGTCGATAATAGATAAGAGATAGTCTTAAAAATCTGGGAAAATTTTTTTAAGGTTTTGTGATCTATAAAAATACATTTTTTGAGGCCGGATGTGGTGGCACACAGCTGTAATCCAGCACTCAGTAGGCTGTGGCAGGAGGATCACTGCGAGTTTGAGGCCAGCCTGAACTACAAAGTGAGTTTAAAACCTGTCTGTACTACATAGCAAGACCCTATCTCAAAAAGACAATTAATTAATTAATTTTTGGCCAGTGGGCATCTGAGATGAACAGATACTTTTCAGATAAAGAAGTACAAACAGCAAATAAATATGTGAAAAAATGTTTAACAGCACTGGTCGTTTGACAGATACAACTTAAAACAACACTGAGATTCCACCTCACCCCAGAAAGAATGGCTAGTATTAAGAAGTCAATCAGAGGGCTGGGAGTTTGGCTCAGTAACTTAAGCACCTGTCTGACAGGTGCGAGGTTGTGAGTTCAATCCCCAGTGCCACCAAAAAAAAAAAAAAAAAAAAAGTCAACCAGTAACAAATGCTGGAGGGACTGTGGAGAAAAAGGAACCCTTCTCCACTCTTGGTGGGAATGTAGGCTGGTGCAGCCACTGTGGAAGTCAGTGTGGAGATTCCTGAAAAAGATAGGTTTGGAGGTTCCATTTGACCCAGCTATTCCCCTTCTGAGTATCTTCCCAAAAGAACTAAAAACATCATACCATAGCAATATATGTGCACCTATGTTTATAGCTGTGCAGTTCGTAATAGCCAGATCTTGGAAACAGCCTAAATGCTCATCAACTGAGGAATGGACAAAAAGATGTGGTATTTCTATATAATGGAATACTACTCAGCTATAAAGAACAATAAACTAGACCCTTGCATACTTAAATGGATGCACCTTGAGAATATACTTCTCAGTGAACTGAATAAGTCACACATACGTAACCATCATATTGTTGCATTTGTGTGGCAAACTGAAAGAAAAACTATATGTTTATGTATGTGTATATAAAAAAATTAGTTAAGATAGTTAAAGAAAAAGAATTTTGAGTGAAAAGTAGTTTTCACAGGATCATTTTCAGATTTCATTTTTACTGTGAATTGTTCTTTTAAAAATAATATAGCGCCAGGGATTTAGCTCAGTGGCCTAAGCGCCTGCCCGGCAAGCACAAGGTCATGAGTTCAATCCCTGGTACCAAAAATAAAAAAATAAATAATAATAATAATATAGCACTCATAACACTTGTATTTCTTGCCAATATTTTTCTAATATTCTATACATTCTTTTTTTGTTATATAAAAAAAAAATAAATTACAAAATAAAAATTGACCAAAAAAAGATGGGCAAATAGTGATAAGTGGTCTTTTCTCTTTCCTGCTATAAAGTCTTTTTTTTTTTTTTTGTGGTACTGGGGATTGAACTCACAACCTCGCGCCTGCCAGGGCAAGCACTTAAGCCACTGAGCCAAACTCCCAGCCCTGGTTTTTTGAGGCAGGGTCACACTATGTAGCTCAGGCCGGCCTTGCGCTCGCGTTGTAGCCCAAGCCAGCCTCAAATTCACAATACTCCCCCTACCTCAGCCTCCCGAGTGCTGGGATTAAAGGTGTGCACCACCACGCCCGGCCTATAAAGTCTTTTTTTGTTTGTTTATTTTTGTACTAGGAATTGAACTCAGGACTTTATGCTTGCCAGGTAGGCGCTGTGCTGATGAGCTATATCCCCCACCCTATAAAGTCAAATATTAACCTTAAAAATGAGCTAGCAGAAAAACATTTGAGAGTGAAAACAGGCATTAATACTAACTAAATCAAAATTTGACCTGGGAAAGATGTGAATGTATTTATTGCAACATATATCCAGCACAGCAGAAGTTTAGAAGACCCAGGAAATTAGTGTCATGCTTTTATTTCCTCCCTTCATTTACTTGTTCTTTAAGACAATCAAACATTCCTTCTTCTCCCTTTCAGTACCACCTCTTCTGTATCTCACAGTTTTTCTTTCAAGGTTTGAAGAACTGTTCCATTTTCCTAGTGCTCCAAAAAGACTTCTCCTTTTGAGAAACTATGCATTATAATTACTTTAGAACTACTATTGTTTATTAAGATTAGTTTTCTGTCACTGTTTAAACTAGTAATATAAAGCAACTGTGGGATGCTTTTCTCAAAATCTCTAGAACAGATATTAATCATTATTTTCCAGTAATAATTAATTATATTTTTATTTTATTAAAGTTATTTATTTTTATTAATGTTACTGGTTTTGGTGATGCTCGAGTCTCCTGTCCTGAGCAAACAATCAGTCAAGAAAAGCACAAACAATAGCAAAGTTTTATTGAAAGTAGGAAAAGAAACAGGCTCTGAAAGGCATTAGCTATAGCTCATTGGCACAGTGCCTGCCTGGCGAGGGCAAGGTCCTGAGTCTGATTCCTGGTATCAAAAATAAATAAATCACAAAATACTATTTTTATAAAAAGAAGAAAAGAAACAGGCTCTGTAGAACAAGTTTGGGACAAATAAAAGTAGGAAAAGAAGTGCACCCTACAGTCTGAGTGCAAGAGACCATGCAAGAGCAAACATAGTGGCCAAAAACTCAGTGTGAACTGTCATTTCTTTATCACCCACTCCTCAAGCTGATGTCAGTTCTAGGCCAGTCTATGGAAAACCTGCTCTGTTCTCAAAAGAAGTCCATGTGTGGGGCCTTGGGAAGTGTTCTGCACATGTGTTCCAGGAGCTTGTAATTAACAGGTCACATCTACTTCCCCCAGCTGATTTTGCCATGCCCTGATCTTCTTTCTCATTAATGTTGTTATTTAGTAATTCTTAATTTGGAGTATTTTTTTAAACTTTGTTTATTTCATGTTATGGTCAATGATTTTGGCCCATTTATGTATTTATTCTAGAATTCTTTCTGTATTCTAAAAGAAATTTAGTACTATTCAGTTCAGTAGACATTGTACCACTACTTTGTCCCAAGTCTTAAGAATACAAAGGTAAGAAAGTCAAAGTCAAGGTTCCTTTGAAGAATACATAACACTTACAAACATAATTAGAAAAATAGTGTCAGAAATTATCTATAACAGATGTAATCTATATACAATAAAAATACTTTAATTTCCGGTGAATTAAGGATACTACAAAGAAATTGTAACATGTGCCCATGGAAGATATAAGAACATGTGTCTTACAGGTCTGGCTAAGCTAGTGAAGAGTAAGTAAAGAGTAAGAAGATACAAACAATACAGGCAGAGAAAACACCGTGAAACTCTGGGAATTGTTAACTGGAAATGGAAGAAGGAGGAAAAGGTAGTTTATGTCCCAGATTGTGAATGACCTCATGTGCTATGTTAAAGAAGTCAAAAATGCAAACAAAGATTTTATTTCTACTGTCCCATGATTTTTGGTTTCTTTTGAGATCAGATCTCACTATGTAGTTCAGGCTGGCCTTGAACTCACTAGCCCAGGCTGGCCTCAAACTTGTGTTGATCCTCCTACCCTCAGCCTCCCAAGGGCTGGGATGTCCCATGATTTTTTTTAAAAAAAGATTTTAATAAACCAGTAGCACAGAGAAGATTTAAAAGAACATTGATTGCTTATAATTACAAACCTAAATTAAATCCCTTGGTGGGAAAAATTTATTTCAACAAAGTCTCTGAATGTCTTCTTAATGTAAAAATTTGTATTTGGCATTGTGGGAATTACATTTATGTATAAGGCATGGTTTCTGCTGTCCCTTAGTCGACTACCTAGTGTAGTAGCGGACTTGAAAATGGGAAAATAGGAGGAAACAAACTCAGTGTTTTACTGAATAAGAAGTGTCAGTGATTAAGGACACTAACCTTTTTGTGTTTTAGTGGGTGTTTCTTTGTTTGTGTTGTCTTTTTGAGACAGGGTTTCACTGTGCAGTTTAGGTTGGGTTTGAATTTACTTTGTAAGCCAGGCTGTCCTCAAACTCACAGGGATCCTCCTGCTTTAGCCTCTTGAGTGCTGGGATTACAGGCACATGCTGCCACACCCAGCTACCTATTTTTTTTTTAAAGTTAGTAGATAGTAAGACTTTCCCTTGTAACATATTTATATAGTTGCTGTGGTTGTGATAAACTCTGAGGGACAAACCAGCTGCCTCTCTTCCAAATCACACTGCCAATAGATCATGTGTTGAGTGTCTACTGTGTATGAGGCTGCAAGAGTGGAGATGATGATGATGGTAGTGATAGTAAATACACAGTGAGGACTTCCTGTGTGCCATGCACTATGGCTAAGCACTTTGTGTCCAGATGCATAAACTTCACAATAACTATGTAATCTGTATATTGTCATTGTCTGTTTTTTATATTTGAGGAAACAGAGTCTGGATAAATTTAAGTAACTTTCCAAGTTACACAACTAGTAAATAGGAAAAGATAGGATTCAAGTCTGACGGTACAACATACTGGATGGATATTCTAGAATGTTCCTCTCCCCAGTGACCACCACTAGCTAGTAATAAAATGCCAAATACATAAGACAGGATATAAGTATTTTCTCAAGTGCATAACTAAACCTAGAAAAATCAGGGAAATCTTCACTGGTGGGGAAAAAAAGTAAAAGTCTGACTCTAAGGTAGTGTGTTGGCTGGCTGAAGCTGCAGACAGCAGTCCACAGAAGGAAAAGCCTTCAGCACTGGTTGGGAGACTAAAATTTGTAAATATACTTATACATGTAAATTAAAGAAACAGTGTCTAAATCACAGTAATTTCTTGCCTTTGACTTTGTTTATCCTCTGTAATGCATTCTCATTTCATTTTTCATTAATTATTAAGCAGCGATGAGACACCAGATATAGTCTAGCAGATGAGAATGTATCAATGAAAAAATGAGAATTTCTTGGGTTCATGGAACCCACATTCTGTGATGAGACAGAGAAGTCATTACAATAGATAAGGCAACATGTGTCTTACGCACATCACACATATCCCATTTTTACCCTCTTACTGGTTGCCCTGCCTTTTTCTTTGCCCCCTTATATTCTATTATAGACACAGCTGCCAAAGTTAGACTTCTAAAACAAAAATCAAAGCTTGTTATTCCTTTGCTCAAAATCCTCCAGTTGTTTCTCTTCCTATTCAGAAGCTCTTCCCTAAACCAGCTATGGTTTTGTCCTGCAGGTATCTCATGTCCCTACATAAATGTCACTTTCTCAGTGAGCCTTACCCAGATAAGCCTATGAAAAATTTTGCCCATCACTGTCCAGCACTCTTATTCCTTCCCTTCCCTCCTGGCTTCTGGTGTGTGTGTATGTGTGTGTGTGTGTGTGTGTGTCTGCGTGTATATGTGTGTGTCTGTGTGTGTATTTGTGCACAGATGTACACATCACATCTTTCACCTTATTTCTATTTATTTTCTTTGTCTTGCTACTAGTAGTTAGTCTAATGAGTAAACTTTAGAGTCATACTATCTGGGATTTCATAGCTCTGACTTTGGGCATGTTATTTCATTTCTCTCTGCTACAATGTCTTAAAATAAGGATGATAATAGTATCTATAGTTATGAAGACTAAATATGATAGCACGTGCATTTATTGCCTAGCACATAATAAGCCTTCAGTAAATATTAGTAGTTGCTGTTGATTTTTTTGTTGTTATGATTGCTACTTACCTCCCTCTTCTTTCTGTTGTCTAGCTTAGCTCAATTCCTCTGTAAAGTGCTGTCTTACTTTCTCATTGCTGAGAGACACAATACCCAGAACCCAAGGTTAAAGGAGGAGAGATTTATTTTGGCTCATGGTTTGTAGAGGTTTCAGTCTGTGGTCAGCAGGGCAGCATGGCAGAAGAGAAAAAGTTCATAGCATGGCAGCTGCGAAGTACAAAGAGATCAAGGGAGGAGGTGGGGCATATACCCTTCTGGCCATGCCCAAACCTTTTCCTACCAGGCTTTTCTTCCTAACATCACACCCAGCTATAAACTCACCAGTGACTAAATGTGACTAATCTACTGATGAGTGTCACATTTAGCTATAAACTCATCAGTGGGCTAATCCACTGATAAGTATCATACCTTCATGATCCAGTCATCTCCCCAGAGCACCACCTATGAATGAGCATGAAGCTTTGAGAGGACATCTAGATATAGACCATAATAAGTGTTATAGACATAGTAAAAGCCACTCAGAAGACTTGTGACTAGATATACTTTTGGCAGAAGAACCAATAGTCAGTTACCAAATTTTGGGGTGCTAGAGTCTCCTTCTGAGGGTGGTTTCTGGTTTCTTTCTGTCCAGAGCAAAGTGGTCAAGACAAGCACAAATGGTAGCAAAGTTTATTAAAGGTAGGAAAAGAAACAGGCTCTGCAGAGTGAGTTCAGGCCAAGTAAAAGTAAGAAAAGACGTACACCCTACAGTTTGAGGGCAGACCACAATGGAAGAGCAAACACATTGTCAGAAACTCAGTGTGAACTGTCATTTCTGTAGCTCCCACTCCTCAGCCTAATGTCAGGTCTGAGCCATCCTATGGAAAAACTGCTCCATTTCTCAAGAGAAGTCCATGTGTGTGGCTTTGGAAACTGTTCTTCACATGTGTTCAGGGGCCTTACAATTAACAGGTCAAACCTCCCCATGCCAGCTTTGCCATGCCCTAATATCCTGTCTCAAAATCAACTGCTCATTTCTTATGGGCTCTGTGCTGAGTTTTGTTTGTGTTTTCTCTTTTTTGTTATTAGTAAATATTTGACACATAATGAATACATTCATTGTGGGAAGTTGGTTCATATATATATTTTAGTCCTTTATACTTCCTCTTTCCTTTCTCTCACTCCTCCCTCCATTCCTAGCTCCCCTTCCCATTCACATATGCTTTACTTCCTTGTTACGTGTCATCTATCTTTTATTTTGCTCTTTTTTATTTTTATATTTTGGGTTTTGTTATGGATATGGTCCTGTGTCCCCCCACCAAAGCCTCATGTAATCATGGAAGGAGCAGATTCAGGCATTTATGATTGGTTTGTTGTCTGGCACTGGGATTGGCAATGTGAGTGTTGCACCTGCCCAGGACTGGAACTGACATACAGTGTAAGGGCGAGAGGAAGGCATGGCTTCCCTTCTCTCTCTCTCTCTTCCCCAGTTTGCATGCCTTGCTGTTTGCAGCAGCCATGAATGGCAGCCCTGCCATGCCACACTGCCTTGGAGCCAACTCCTTAGGGGTTTCAGTCCATATTCAGGGGGCTGCAAGACAGTGGGGTGGGGCAGGGCCACCATTCATGCCAAACAGCAAGGCAAACAGGCAAGAGAGAAAAAGCAAGAGAGAGAGCACGCCTTCCTCTAGTCCTTACCCTGTGTGTCGGGTCCACCCCTGGGCAGGCGCAGCACTCATATCACCAGTCCCAGCACTAGACAACAAACCAATCACAAACGTCAAGACTCAGCCCCATCCAAATTACATGAGGCCTTGGTGGGGACACAGGATCAAACCAATGCAATTACTTTTCCCCTTGCAACCTTGCCAACATTTGTTGTTTTTTGATTTCTTGATGATAGTGACAAATCAATAATGGGCAGGAGGATGTAGAAGAATGGAAGAGGGTTGATTGAGTGGTAGAGCATTTGATTAGAATGTGTGAGACCCTGGGTCAGATCTCTAGCACTGTAAGCTATGATTTCTGTATTGCTCTTGGGTCAAGAGAACTTTCATGATATCTACCCCTTCATCTGCACATGAAGTCTTCCCCTTTCATGCACATGCTCCTTACTCTACTCTACCTGTCAGTTGTACACTCCCTCCTGCAAGGTCACATGCTATTACTTGAGCTGAAAGTAAATAAAACAGCCAACTCCCTCCAAAGTTATCATGTCAAACAGATGTGCTTTGGGTGGAAGGAATCTGATAAAAGATTTATTTAGGCTGAGGTAGTATTAAAAATAGGTTAAAAAAAAAGCGGGGGAGACCGAGGAAATCATAGTTTTAAAAATGAAAACTTAGCTTCAGGACACAAGTCCAGATTAATTTTTTTCTCTCTCTCTTCTCTCAGAACACAGTAAATCTGGGCAGTTCCCTTTCAGCTGCCAAAAGGCTTGGCTATTCCCTTTTTACTTGTATGTCCTCTTTTACTTGGGACTATGCCACTTTTCACCTGTAAATTAGACTCTCTCATATACATGGGCCATTGTTTTACTATGGGTGGACCATTCCCTTCTCCAACACCAAACCAAAACCAAGACTGTAACTTATCAAAGACCATAGATTTCTACCACCTAAAATACAAGGGTTCCCTGTTCCATACTATAGCACAGCTCATTTTTCTCAGTACCCACACTCCACTCTTGAATACATCCTAAAATCCCTACCTAATAAACCCTTCCCCTGCCTTTATTGATGCATTCTGAAAATCGTTTTTCTTTTTGACAGAAGTCAGCAAACCTGCAAGCACTCTATGTTTAGGGTGGGTTAAGTTCCTCCTCTCGACTTTGGAAATCTCTCAGGCCCAGCCTGGTAACATTTTTTCTCCTTCCAATCCTCTTTAAAAGGACTGCAAATTCAAATGCCTAAGGGAGTCAAAAAGCAATATAAATGATTGAAGTGGAAACTACTGAAGTAAAAGAATACTTGCTCATGTTAAAGGAGTAGCTGCTATTTAGTTTCAGTCGTTTTTTATGAGGCAAAAAATGTGGACATAGTGTTGCCAGGCCTTCTAATTTCCAAAAGAAGACAAGTCTACATTTAATAGATTTCCTAATAGATTATTAATAATAAAATTCTAAATAACTGCAGACTGCCAGTTTGTAGCTTAAGCTTTGTGGATCTGTCCACAAAACAATGATTATTGCAGAACTTGAACTTTAGTGATAGTATTATCAGAGTTTGGGGGTGCCATGAGCTCCTTCTAGATATCCTTTCCAGGCTTTTGTTGTCCTGAACAAAGAATAGCTCAAGACAATCACAAAAGGCAGCAAAGTTTTACATTTATTTAAGGTAGAAAAAGAAGTTTGCTCTGCTGAGTAAGGGCCAGTTAAAAGTAGGAAGAGAAGTACACACAGTGCAGAGAGGACCACTGAAAGAGCTCATAGTTGCACCCAGGTTAATGATAGAGGTCTTCTGTATCCCCTACTCCTCTGGCTGATAGCAGATGTAGGCCATCCTATCAAAAAATTGTTTGATCTTGCACCAGAAGAAGATAGCATTTTTTGATTGGTCCAGGTGCTGAATTTGGGAACTATTTTTCATCGCATGTGTCCTGGATCTCCGTGATTGACTGGTGATGCCCACTTGCCCAGTTAACTGGCTATACCCTAATCTCCTGCCTCAGGAGATCCAAATGTAAATACAAATTTGAGAGGCTTCTACAGAAAGATAATTACTAAATAGAGTTGGGAGAAAAGAGAAAGAGTTCAGGTCAGAAAGTCGGAAAAATCTACAGAGTAACAACAAGAAGTAAAGACAAAAAATGAAACAGTGCAAGAAAATCACATAAACAGGATCAGATAAAGTTGCAAAATTTGTACTTTGGAATAAAAATCAAAGTTGCAAATTTAAGGGTGCTGTCTTTTTGTAGCTAATGTAGTACCATTACAAATCAACTGTTCATTTATTTTGTGAGAAAATAGTGAGGAAGAAAAAATTATGAGCTCAGGTGAGGCTCCAATTTATCCCATAGTAGCATAGATTTATTTATTCTGTTTGCCCTTTCAAGGATGTTTTCTTTTTAGAGGGTTGTGAGAGATAAAAAGACTACTTGACAAAAGGAATGATGCCCTGTCCTCCCCAATTCTGAGATAGTAGGATAGGACTGAACCCCTGAAGGCATCCCATCCACTAGAAGGATGCTCAAGAAAGGGAGGTGAGGGTTGCTTTGTGGAGCAGGTTTTATTCTAATTCGGCCTACCCTATGGTATTCTTCACATCTTGACTTCTGTTGCACAAGAATTATAGGGTAGTCAAAAAAAATTCTGGTGTAGTTTTAAAAATTAAACTTTCACAGCAAAATAATTTAAGATTTTTTTCTTTCATGGTGCTATGGATAGAACCCAGGACCTTGCACATGCTTGACAGGTGCTCTATACCGAACTACATCTCAAGCCTAAGAAATAAAATTTTGATCATATATTTTTATCTTCTAGGGAAAAAATAGACTTCTCCAAAAAGATTCTCTCTTCCTACTTTGTTATCATCATGTATAAAGTATAATATAAAATGTTTATGTCCCCCCAAATCGAGAACAGAACCAGCAAGTCTTAATGTGGTTTTCTCAAAACCAGTAAGATTTCTGCTGTTTTTGCCCATTGTCTTACCTATTATAAAACTTGGAAAAGAAAAAAACAGGCAGGGGATATATGTTGTTCAATGATACAGCACTTACCTTGCATGTAAGGGCTCTGGGATCAATACTCAGCACCAAAAAAAAAAAAAAAATTTAAAGATAACAGACCTTGACTAAACAGAATTTTATCCATGGAAAAGACAAAAATTGAAGAAAAATACTGGACAATTCAGATTTCAAAAGATTTTTTTTTCTTTTTTGGTTTTTTGTTTGTTTTTGGTACCAGGATTCAAACTCAAGATCTTGTGCTTGCCAGTCAGGCACCGTGCCACTGAACTATATCTCCAACCCTATTTGTTTTTCTGAGATAAGGTCTCACTATGTAGTTCAAGCTGACTTTGAACTCACTGTGGAGCCCAAGCTGGCCTCAAACTCATGGCTATCCTCTTGCCTCACCCTCCTGAGTGCTAGGATTACAAGTGTGCACCACCATGCCCAGCCAGATTTTAGAATTTTAAAGAGTCCCATAACATTTTTAAATAATGCAATTTAAAGTATATGAGTCACTCATAAAGAGTGTTACATTATGTTCAGTTATGGAAAATAATTATACTATTTGAATGTGTAGATCTCAAAAAGCTTTAGATTATACATTTACCACCTTAGGATAGTTCAATGAAATGTTCAGAATATGTTTACCTGATTGAATATATAACTTGTTTTCTTAGGTTTTTCTTTTCCAGAATATTAGCTTGAACAACTGGGCAAAAGTGAGTAATTCTCAATTTAGTTCAGAAAACACAAGGGGAAGTTTATAAGTGGAAAGTCAGGGAACTGAGCACATACTGCAGTGTCTCCTACATCTTGAGCTGACAGCACCCTTTTGATCTAGGATACTGGTCAGCATAAATATTTTGTTCATCCACAACCCTGCAACAATATTTGTCTTATCCACTATGCACCAGGAAAACTGAAATCTGCAAGTACCGCTACTCAAACTATAGGACAAAAACAGAATAAGAAAGTCAGTTTCCAACCAAGGACAGTGATGTATCAGGAATTCCTAACCCCGATCCATTCTTTTTTTTTTTTTCTTTCTGTATGTATTAAACCAACAAGCAAGGTTTCATTTGACATTAAAACTATATTAAATAGTTTGGAACCCACTTGCATCTTTAAATGATCAAAAATCAACAAACTAAAGTCTAGGTAATTGACTTTTTCATTCTTTTACAGAAATCTAGCACCAAGCTTGTCACAAAAAAAAAGGTTTGTTGAATTGATTATCCAGCATTCAATATAAAAGATCAGGCCTTTTGATTATCTATGTGAGCTCTAATCTTTCAACCTAAATCTGGACATCCTGCCCAATAGAATCACCTAGCATGCTTTTCAAGATAAACAGATGCAAAGCACCCATCAAAAGGCAGTTGAAAGCAAAATCTTTGATGCTGAGACCTGAACATTGGTGTCTTAAAGGTTCTATACATGCTAGACTCAGAAGTATTTAAGGATTTTAAAACTCTGAGAGTGAGAGTCTGTCATTCAATCTTACTTAAATGCTGATGAGGTCTAACATAGTTTAATGACATCCTTCACCAGTAAAAACTGATTATGGCAGTGCTTTCCAGGTGGGGCAGGGCAGAGGGTTAGAACCCAAAAATAATTCGATGTCCTTTTTTCTTTAGATCTTCAAACTTAGAATTCTAAAAGGTAAACTAATGAAAAATGAAGACTTTATTTGGAATTCCTTAGTAGACTGAATGAGGAACCTCATAGACAATTTAGCCTGGGCATTTCAAAAATTTGTGATTTATTAGAATTAAGTTGGAAAAAAAGAATTTATAAAATATAATAGTAATTGTAACACTTCCCTGTGCTAGATAATGCATTGTGCACTTTATATAAACTAGTACAGTGTCTTCCCAACCTTAGCCTTGAGTTCAGAACCCGTTTCTAACCACCAGTCAAGTGATATGACTAGTGAGAGATAATCAAGTGGTTGTTTTTAAACTACTAGCTTTCAGTTTTTATTCAGCAGTAGAAAGAAATACTGTCACCTAGTAAGTGCCAAGGAAATGCAAGGTAGTGTCTTTGTTGGCATTATGTAGATCTCTTCTGTCAAGTGGTGAAGTCCAAAAGCAATCAGTAGAGTGAATGTAGGTGCTTGGGGAAGGGAACCAAATTGAATTAATATTTTATTAATTTTGCAGTGACTAGTTTAAAAAGAATTATTGATTAGTATAGGGGAAAAAACTTTTTTTGTTTTTTTGAGATACAGTCTCACTTTGTAGTGCAGGCTGGCTTTGAACTTGCTTATGTAGCGTAAGCTGGCCTCAAACTCATGGCAATCCTCCTGCCTCAGCCTCCTGAGTACTGGGATTACAAGTATGTGTCACACCTGACAGTATAAGTACTGTATTAGAAGTTTCAGAAAAACAAAACACTGTATATGAAAGTGCTGATCAACAGTCCTATACTAAACTACTTCAACGTATTATAAATACTTGCAGAAGTTATACAATTGTATGCCTTCTGTGACTCAGGATATTGTGTCACCATTAATAAATTCCTTGTAATTATAATCACATTTTATTAGCTTAGTCCCAGTGCTTGTGAATTTTGTAGGAATTTTTCTATAAAATAATAAACTATTAAGAACTCTCAAGATTACCAAGTCACAGAGAGGTTTGTTTTTATTCAAGTAATCCTTTGAATACTTTTCCTGAAATGTTCTCTGGCTGTTATTTATGTTTTTGCTGTCTCCAATTAAGGAGACATTTGTATTAGACTACAATTCTTGTCCATTTCCTAAGTAATTGATTTCCCAATTGCATGTTTGATGATTTGACTCATTGTGTTGTCAAAGATCTGTGGTGAGGGCTGGGAGTTTGGCTCAGTGGCTTGAGTGCCTGTCTGGCAGGCGTGAGGTTGTGAGTTTGGTCCCCAGTGCCGCGGGAAAAAAAAAAAAAAAATCTGTGGTGTTACAAAGAAAGCTGTGGAAAAACAACACATTTTTACTTTATTATTTTTCTTACAAAAACAAATACATTGGTTTAATTGGGGGATATGGAGTGCGTTGATATGGAGTGAGTTGTAGAGACCATACTTGGCCAAAGCTAAAATCTGTTTTCTTTCCATCCAAGAAAGTTAACTAAAGCTGACTTGACTTCTGGGTAGTGCATTACATCTGACATCTGGGGGTGCTCCATGCCAAAGTGTTATCACATGAGAAATCAGTCCAGTAGGAGTGGAATTTGAGTCCTCTTACTGGATTGAGTTAAAATATTACCTGCACAATATCAACTTACTTAGAATTAATAAACTTTAAATTGTTAAGTTTAACTCTCTATAATTAAGGGAGATGAAATACTGTGTAACTTGTTCTCCCTAAGACAACCATATACTCAATTTGAGTAGCATCATCTCAGGGTTGTAAACCTTGCATGTTTGCATTTTAGAATTACCAGTGGAGTGAAAAATACATCTTTGTTGCTTCAAAAACTGTTCATGATTATTTTAATTTATCCTTAGGTGCCAGTGCTGTGCAAAGAACCTTCTGTCCAAATGCAAATCTTAACTTAATCATTGTTTTAGTTCATTTGTAGCTTTTATCTGTCATTCTTTTTTTCTTCTTGCTCTATGAAATATTGACATTTCTGTATCCAAAAATACTTTAGTAATGCTTATTTACTATGCTTTTAAAAAGTAAAGGAACATTAGTTTCTATGTTTGTGTTTCACAAATGTGTCATCTTAACTACCATCAACCCCATATGTTTTTGTTTTTCATTGTAAACAACAAGTACTTGCCAAAGGCTTCTAAGGGCAGTAAAAGAGTTAAAGCACTCGTTGGTTTGAGAATGGATATAAGTAAATTATAGATTCCTATCCTTCCACTTAAATTTAAAAATCATACTTGTTGCAAGCCAAGTCATTGATTAAAATGTCAAAAGGAGCAGAATTTCGTAGCAGGTTATTTGATACCTCCTTTTATGATACCATCAGTCTACTCTGTCATTAGATGTGAAAATATGATAGGAAGGTTAATTTGGAATATCATATGAAGCTGTTTAGACTAATATTCTCTAGTTACTAAGGAGTACATGATACTCAACTGTTAAGCAAGGCAGTGTCATGATTGTGTTTCAAAGAGGTATAGCAGAGGAAAGGCCATCAGTAGGCTAGCATAACAAAAGCAAAGATTTTATTACAACTTGTCCCTGAAGAGAACTTTATAGATTATTCTTCTAGCTTAATTTTGCTTAGATAGCACTGTTCCTTTTATATTAGTCAGCATTGTTAACATTTTTGAGAAGTCATAGACTTAATAGGAATTTGTGGAAGAGCTGCTGAATTACAGAAGAAATTACTACAGCAAAAAGTAAATTATGTGGTACTATAAATACTCGACTCAGTGACTCAGCAAATTCCTTTTATGTCTGAAGTACAAACATTTTGTAGCTAACTCATGAGATCTGATTTTAATTTCTGCAGTACTGCAGTAGTCCCTATTTGTCACAATAGATTTTTCACATAATATGAGAGACATAAAGACAAAAAGAGACTACTTTCAGGAACAGGTTTAAGTTTTGGAGAAATAAAAACAGAGAGAACCCTCAGTCACAGGAGTGATTCAGTGTTGATGATGAAGGATTTTCAGGGGAAAAAAATGAGAAAACCATTTGGAATAGCTGAGAAATTAGCTGGTTTTATTATACCCTTGGGTGACATTTCTAGCTAATAAAAGTAAAGTTAGAATTGTAAACTTAGAAACAAACTTCTAGCAAATATGTAACTCTTAAGAATCCAACAGGCAGCCGGGCGTGGTGGCGCACACCTTTAATCCCAGCACTCAGGAGGCTGAGGTAGGCGGAGCGTTGTGAGTTCGAGGCCGGCTTGGGCTACAACGTGAGCGCAAGGCTGGCCTGAGCTACACAGTGCGACCCTGCCTCAAAAAAACCAGGGCTGGGAGTTTGGCTCAGCGGCTTACGTGCCTGTCAGGCAGGCGTGAGGTTGTGAGCTCGATCCCCGGTGCCACAAAAAAAAAAAAAAAAAAAAAGAATCCAACAGGCATTCTTTATGCCTCCAATACCTATAGGAATTAAAAAATTGAGACACACATCTCTTCAGACAAGTATAAATTATAGAGATTTCCTTGGCTGGGGGTGTAGCTCAATGGTAAAGTACTTATTTAGTCTGTATGAGACCCTGAGTTTGATCCACAACATCACACGCAAAAAAGAAACCACTGAAATTCGAAAATCATACTTAAAACCCAAACCATGCATAAATATATCAAAAGAGAAAGAATTTTGTAGCAAGTCACTTAGCACTTCCTACTAGAGTATCAGTCTACTCAGTCATTAGTATTATTGCTCCAGTATAATACTTAAGATGATATAGGCAGTTTTTTGGGTTAGTGCCAAGATGTGAAAGATACAATCTCTGCCTTCAAAAGCTGTTAAGAGATTGTATGTATGTAATTTTTATGTCTAATAATTAATAGTTTAGAGTCTGGGGATTTCGTTCAGCGGCACAAGCACCCGCTTGGCAAGTGCGAGGTCATGAGTTTGATCCCCGATACCCCACCAAAAATATTAACAGTTTAGTATTTAGTTTTTAACCATAATAAATTGTTGGCATTTAATAAATATTTATTATCTTAATGGCCATGCAAAAATAGCAACAATATAGGAACTGGTTTCATATATATATATATATGTATTTTTTTTTTTTTTAAATAACACAGTGTAGTATTGTTATAGGCAACTGAGTTAGTTAAAAATATTATAGGCAGTCAGACAGGACTAGGTCCTCTAAGGAGCCAGTGCAGAAGCCCAGATACCTTGCAACTGTGGGGGAGACAGACACCTCCTGCTGTGGGCCAGGCCTCAAGATAAAAGATCAGACACCTGCACCTGCAGCTTAAGGACTAATATTCTAAATAGGTCTCTGTCACCCTGTGAGAAAGCCAAAAGCCACTATCCCAACCCTCTACAGAAAGAGTCAGTGCTCTTTAAGCATGCTGCTTGCTACGTGACTCGCTTCCTCATTTGTCCCCAATTTAATCAATTTTACTTGAGCAGTTAATCTTATTGGTTAACCATAGTTCTGTCCTACCTTATGCCCACCTTGCGAGTTTCCAGGTTTTCCCCATCTTGGACTTGTCTCACTTCCTGGTTTTACTCTAAAAGTCCCTAGAAAAAACAGTCTTTGACAACCTGCTCAGGACCCCTTCTGTCTCTCTCTCAGGCAGAAGCTTTCTTTCTCCCAATAAATATATT
>RJWM01023858.1:0-31518 GCA_004363535.1 Dasyprocta punctata | reverse complement strand
TGGTGGGAGTGTAGACTGGTGCTACCACTGTGAAAATCGTTGTGGAGATTCCTTAAAAACCTGAAATTAGAGGTTCTATTTGACCCAGCTATTTCCCTTCTTGTTATCTTCTAGAAGAATTGAAAGCATCATACAACAGTAATATATGCATGCCCATGTTTATAGTGCCGCAATTTTAAATTGCTAAATTTTGGAAACAATATACATATATACACACACACAATGGAGTACTATTCTGCTATATTGAAGCTTGAGATAGTTCTAGGTAAATGGATACACCCTAAAACCGTATGCTTAAGTGAAATAAATTGGACACACATATGTAAACATCACATGGTTTCTCTGGTCCGAGAAACCAAAAGTATAAAGATATATATATATATGTATATACACACACATATATATAATGAAATGGAAAAAGATGTTCAAATGAGATGGGGAACATGGGAGGGTATATGGGGAAAAGAAAGAAGACAGAAAAGAAGGAATAAAAAGAAAAAAATGGAAACACAGTTTTTTTAAATAGGGAGGGGAGGACATGTTGAAGAGAATGAAGGAGAATGGGAAAAAAAGAAGTATCAAGATATCTCACGTACAGGTACAAAAACCCTATGACAAATGTTACCAATCAAATAAAAAATGCAGAAAAAGCAGAAAAAGAGTATTGATATTAAAAGGGAAAAACAAAATAAATACGTGAATTATGAAGACAATGATTACAAACATGAAAAAGTATCAGAATTAGTCTAATATGGCAAGATATTTTCAGATAAATTACCACTAATTGGTTAACAAATATCTTTCAAAACCCAATTTTCTTTAGCTTTCAATTTTTTATTAGTACATGTTTGCATTACATTATGATTGCATTCATCATGGGGAATTGGTACATGTACGTGACAATATCAGTTCTGTTTTATGTTCCCCCCCTCTTCCCTCGCTCCTACCTTGTCTTCAGTAATAAGAATGCAGTTGCCTTTTATACTTAGATGGGGAGGACTGCAGAGGAATAGGAGTGAAGTGGGGAGATGCAAATGTGGTTTAGAATATATCCACATTAGAGACATGTACGCATTTCAAATGCAGTTGAATTTACCATCTATTTGTATAGAGTTCAGTGGGCAGAAGATACAAGTTGGGAATTGTCGTACTGCAGACAACATTTAAAATTCTAAGAGGAAAGAAAATAAAACACTGTTACAAGAATGCTTCAAAATCTAGAAGGTGGTGAAGTATTAGAAAACAAGAAATAGTGGGACATTGTTACAATCAGAAGTGAATCTGGATTTAGCACTGTTCTGGAGCCCAACAAATTGTGTTCCAAAAATCAAAGGAGAGTTCTGCCATGTCAAATGTTGCACACAAGTCAACAAAACGTTAGAGAATTGGAATTGGACTTGACAGAGCCAGGGACTATTCACATTCTCGAGAACTTTTGGTGAAGTGGTGTAAAGGTAAACCTGGTTAGAACGGGATAAAGAAAGAATAGCGGGGAAGAATTGGAGGTGATGAATACATACTCACACACACACACACACACACACACAAACACAGACACACACCACACACACCTTAAAAATTTTTTCTGTTGAGGGAAACAAAATCAGGAGATGCATTAAAGAAGACTACATTTAAGAGATCTTAATTTTCTCTTTTGAAAAAAAGGATAACATTTTTATCTGCAGATTAGAATGATCTAGGATAAAGGGTGTTAGTTATTTTTCTCTCATTGCTGGGACAAAATACCCAGAATTAAGGAACGAAATGTTTATTTAGCTCACAGTTTGTGGAGGTTTCAGTTCTTAATCAGATGGCTCCAAGGCAGGGTGGCTCATGGCAGAGGAGCAATAGTTCATGGTGGCAGAAGACAGCAAAAACAACAAGAGCAAAACAGCGGGAGGAAGGGCTTGGGATTTAGGTCAACAGCACAAGTACGTGTCTGGCAAATGCAAGGTCGAGAGTTTGATACCTGGTACAAAAAACAGACAAACAAACAAACAAACAAAAAACAGACAAAAAAAGGGGGGAGGAGGAGGCCTCATTCCCTTCCTAATATTGTATATAGGCTACCTGCCCTAGCGTAGGTGTAGCATTCACACAGCTAATATCAGCAATGAACCAGTCACAAACTCTAGATTCACCTACCTCCAAAAACCTGCCCACCATGACTATGATGTTTTGGGGAGACATCCAGATACAAACCATAACAAAGTGGTATACTGACTCTTGTGAGAGAAGGGGAGAGCTGCTTCAGTAAGTAAGAGGCCTGGTTGTAGTTGAGTCTAAGTGGGATAATTTGTGTTGGAGTAGAGACAGTTCATTCATAATACCAGTGGAGAAATCAGAGTGTACAGACACAGATGCAAGTAGGTTGGTAAATATGATAAACGGTGCAGAAATTTTTTTCACTTTTTCTCTTCTGATCATAATTTTGTCTTTTTTATACTTCACTTGTCAAGTTTGATAATAAATAGTAAGAGCTTCCTAGTACAGAGGAACTATTTATACTTTAGAAATCTTAAATAATCTGTGAAGGCTCTTGTCTTCACAGACTAGAGTATACACAGTCAGTTGTGAGATTACTTCACCTGGTTATGCTATATTTTTGAACTATGCTTATTTTCACTTTAATGTTTTTGTATTTGCTGCGTTTTTGGCTTGGTTCATTTTTCTCCCAGGTAAACACATGTATAGTTTCACATCGTTATTTACGTATCTGCTTAAATTTCACTTAGTCTAATAAAGCTTGACTGTTTTGCCTGTAGGAGCCCCAATTCCTCACTCATTTTGACTTCTATTTTCTTTGTTACTTTTCTTCAGAGAATTTCTCACTCTCTAAATTATTTTAGATACAGTTCTTTTGTTTGTTTGTTTATTTTTAGTCTCTCTCCACTAACCTGTGTCATGGGGTTAGTGATATCTCTGGTCTTATTTATTGTCGTGTACTCAGCATATCAGTATTTATTGTGTCTAGGTACTTAATAGTTGTTGCATAAATTAATGCATAAATGATCAGGGAATGATGGCATAAAGATATTAAAATGGAAATTTATTTCTTACAGTTAACTATATTTAGGAATTCTTCAATATATGAAAAAAATGAGATCATGACATGCTAGAAGAAATGTATAGAAAAGTGTTGGAGAGAAATATTATTTTATTTTGATTTATATTTTCCATTTTAGTGGTATAAACTTTTGTAAATAGTAGCATCTTTACTAATATTTATTGAATAAGTTAATGAATTAATTGGTTAGTGAATGAAAGAAAGTAAAGATGAGATTCACTTTAGGTTTGTTACCTTTTTTCCCCCCCCAAGCCAGTATTTTTCATTAAGGATTACTTCCAAAAACAAAACAAAATAAAAGATTTATACATGCTGCCAAATGTGCCTGATTTGGGATTGAATGCAGGACTTTCATAATGAACTACAACCCCAGCTCTTTGTATTTTGAGACAGAATCTTTTTGGGTTTTTGGTTTGTTTGTTTGTTTGTTTTGTTTTGTTTTGGTTTGGTTTTGGTACTGGGAAATGAACTCATGACTTCATGCTTACCAGGCAGACCCTGTGTTGCTGAGCTATATCCCTGACCTGCAGAATCTTACTAAGTTGCTAAATTGTCCAGCCTGGGACCAACTTGAGATCCTTTTGCTTCACTTCTCAGAGTGGTGGAGTACATGGGTGTACTTCTGTATGCCTGACTTTTTAAAATGCAATTTTGGCACTTAAACACATTAGCATCTCCTCCTAGTTTCTAACTAGAATTGGGGAGCTGTATAGTAAGCTGATTATAAAATAACATCAGTGTGGAATAGCACATCATCTTGCCATCTGGAATACTGCATGAGACTCAAGGAGATAAATATCCTTTACTAAAAAAATTGTATCCCCCATTTTATACAAGAAAATTATATACAATCAGGACAGTACAGGGTAACATACTTAGACATAATTAACATTTCCAGGTTAATTTTCATCATCTCCAACTGAAGCCTTTCAAGTTGAAAGCAGTTATTAGCAGGTGCTCATATGCATTTGGTATGTTGAAAAATTAAAGATCCCTTATTTCACCACATGCTGATCCACAAAGATTGGTTTTATTTTCTGCAATAAAGCCAAGAGTTAAAACATCTCCAAATGTAAAGAAATATCCCCTAAAAAACTATAATTGAAACATTTTTAATAAAAAACCAGTTGAACCATAAGCACACCATCGCTGGAGAAAAGATAAAATAAGAATAGAAATATCTTTTTTACCTGAACTACAGGTGTAACACCTAGTAGAACATTTTGACTAACAAGCAAAGAAGACTCAAAACAAACTTACGACCTTGAGTATCAAACAACTGATCATATATTTTCCAGTGGATCACCTGTTGTCAAGGACATCTCCAGATATTTTAAACAGAAGTGAAATTTTACACAAAAGAGTATTCTATTTTATAAAAAATAAACCAAGACAAACAAAAGTCTCTAACCTTAGATATAAGAGAGTGCTCCAAGGAAATAAAAAGGAACTCAGTATCCTGCCTTCCTCTTACATGAATTAATTATAAATATAGATATTCAACTTCATCAGTTCCTGGCAGATCTAGGCACTGTTCAACTTACTAGGAGTGAGAATAGCATACAGATTCTAGGTATTTATGATAACCCAGGGTTTGTACCTAGCCCCTAGCCCTTAAATGTAACCCATGAATGTTTCGTTAAAAATACTACTTCCTGTTCTGTGATATCACACCTAAAATTAAATAGGGAAAGATTTTCTTTGCAAATGGAAATATGAAGTTAAACATATCAAAGAATTGTTCCTTGTGATCTCAGAGGACTCTAATATTCAAAATCAAGTTGTACCTGTCTTTGTCTTCTCTGTGTTTAATAGATTCATGATTTGAGATTTTAGAAGCATTGTTGCTTCACTGTTTATGGAAGCAATCAGTGCAGTGTTCCAAAGGTTGAAAATCATGCGAAGAGGAAAGACAGTGAGAAACCCATCTCGAACACTGACAGAAGTTATTCATGATATCTGCCCTTTGTGAAACACAGATCCATACATGGGCATGGGTGGTGATAGGCAATTTCATTGCTTTAGATTTATTTTTGGTCAGTCAAAACATCATTGCTGTTTTAGATCAATGAAGGAGATACCAAAACAAGCTACTGATGTTTTACCTTAAGGTTAAAGTGACTAGGTTCTCTAAGGTTGAGTTTCATGGTTGATGGGATTATTTTTCTTGGCCTGTGTTGGGCAATTGGGATTTCTTGTTCCAAAAATTTTCAGAGTTTATTACTGTTTGCTTGTTTGTTTCTTTTTCAGTGTTGGGGATTGAATCCAGGGTCTCATTTATGCTAGGCAACCATTCTACCACTGAGCTATACCCTCAGCCTTCTTGTTCTTTTATCTGTTTGTTCAGAATGTTTATTTGTTCATTCTTAAGTGCTCTTGACAGTTCTTTCCTGCTGGATTCTTGCCAAGATGTCACAACAACAAAAGTTTAAGACTCCATGATACAGTGGACCATGGAGACAACACCATGGTTAAACATTGGAAACCTAGACCTTTAGTCTTCCCCAAGTTTTCAAACTCCCTCATGCAATGGAATGTCCTAAATGACTGTGACTGCAAATTCCAACAGACAATTTCAAGATCATATTTTAAAATAAGACTCTGACCCACAGATCCCTGTAGCATCCGATCCAGTGAGCCAGTCTACCTCTGTGCCACGGTTGGCCCAGAATGCTCAGTACTTGAGCAGTGATGGCCAGCTATCTATTTTTCAGTTGGTTTCCAATCAGGATCTAGCAAGGAAGCCATGCATATTTCTAAAATCTGTCCCATAGGCTTCCTCACTAAGTTGGTCTGTCGCCAGCTTCTCCATGCTGACAACCTCCAATCACAGCATTCTGAAGATTTTCTCCATTGCTTTTAAACATTTAAGCTTTCCCACTCCCCAGCCTTCCTTGAGTTTCTTCACGTGTAATTATTGGTAGCTAACTCCCTTGCCATTATAAGCTCTGAATATCTATTTTTTTTTCCATTTGAGTGGTCTTTGTTAGTTCTACAACTGTTAGCCACAGTACCTAAGTCAAATATTTAAGTGTCATCTCTTAAAATGATGGTTTCCAAAGTGTTAATTTACCTCAGAATCACCTGAAAGACTTGTTAAATGCAGATACAGGAGCCTCACCTGAGTTTATAAGTCAGGAGTTCCAGGATGGTGCAACATTTTCATTTCCAATAAGTTCTCAGATAATACAAATACAACTGGTCCGGTGACAGCAATTTGAGATATATTCCCTTAAACCTACAACATGCAATAATACCTGGATTTACGTAGTCTGCATGTCCAGAATGGGACAGCTGTATAAAATCTATGTGCCCAAGTCATAGTTTAAAATGTGTCCTTCCTTGGAAACAGACACTTTGAGTTAGAGTTATGAGGTTATAAGAGGAAAAGAAATGAATTTGCTCAGTGTTGGAGGGAAATATCTTCATCCTGCTCATAACTTTGATTTGTTTTGCCCTTTCAGGGTAATTAGCCATAATTCAGCCCAGAAAACTAAGAGATCTATACTTACTCATTCATGATCTACAGATGAAAAGATAACCTCTCACTGCAGAAAAAAGTGAGAAGAAAATTAGATTAGTTATAATTACCGTTACCAAAAAATATTGATAATTTAGCAATAACATCTGGCTATTAACAAATTACTGTACTTTCTTAGATGATTCCACTGCATTTAATTTAAAATGATGCAGAATGCAAAATGGTGGGGAAGGTCATAAAATTGGCTCTTGCAAAGGAAGAAAGAAAGACACAAAACTCCATGAGTGACATTAAGAGTGAAAGGATTGTCAGTCTAGCTTCTCTTTGGGAGATGATGGTCTTCTGATTGCACATAGATCTTCTGGTCATACAATGTCTTCCCCCTGCCCACCAATGCCAACAACGTTAGTGCCCCAATCTCTCCAGGTGATGTTAGTTCTGTTCACGGCTGTACCATGCCTATGATTTTCACACCTGAAACACATCAGCTGTCCCAATCCAGAGGACGCTTCCTGCTTTGAACTTCACTGTAAAGTTTTATTGGAATTGTAGGCTTTAGAAAAGAACATGTAATAAGTTTCAGTATAAATTGAACACACGCTTTTGTGCAGTCTGCCTTTCTCAGTTAAGATTTCCTTACGGTAAAAATAGTAGTCGCCCACTTCCTTCATTGTGCATTCTACAGCAGAGGGCATTTCTTACAAGTGTGCAGTGAAAACAGTTCTTACGGTTGCCAGGTTTAGTCTTTGCTTTTTAAAATTTGAGCAAGATAGCAGCCTAAAGATACATACACAGCAATGCCGAAGGCATAGATGTAAAGAGGACTGTTTAAAATGTTGGATTGTTTTACTAAGTAACAACAGATTATAGATTCTTGCATAAAAGGTCTATTTGGTGGTCAAACATGATTTTTCCAATTTTTTTTTAAATGAATGACAACTGGGAGAATGAAGGATGAAACCAATTACACTTTCTAGCAGAACATTGCTAGGTGATGACTCCAAGGCATCAAATGCCTTCAGGAAGCTTTTTTCTCAGCTGGAACCTAATTTTACCCAGACCTTTTTACTCTGAATGACAATGCAGATGTCCTTTGTGGCTTCTCCGAGGTCAAGAATGCAGCATCCTGTGCTGTTTCGGAGGAATATTTTTTTCTGAATAAGATCTGACTGGTTGTTTACCCAGAAGCAATAATTGGGCCATTTGGGACAAGATGGGGTCAATATAAAAGAATTATCCACTGGCTAAAGATGACAATCCACAAAGGCAAAAATATCAGCAAAGGCCACACAGATCATGCCAGCATGATGATTTGATTCTTTCTTTTGATTATTTAAGTGAAAGGTGAGATGGACTACATGTGATTTGTTTGATATTTTCGGGTGGCACTTTTCACCAAAATTGTTTGCTGTGTATTCCTCCTCCACAAAAGTGAAAACAAGAAAATTTCAAGGTTTGAAAACCAGTGAGTGGTTAAGGAGACTACAGTACAGTGACTATGGTTAACCAGATTGTGTTGAGTATTTTACAATATGAATATTTCAGAATAGCCAGGAGAAAGAATTTTGAATGTTGGCACCACAAAGGGATAAATGTGTGAGGCAATGGGTATACCAAATTCCCCCAACTGATTGCTGGATAATCTATACATGTATCAAAACTTCCAATTATATATAATATATTCATGTAATTATCATGTTTTGATAAAAGCAAAATGAAAATAAAATATTATGTACAGTAAGAATAAAATAGATTATTATTTATAAAAATTATGTCTAAGCATGGCTATGAAGACATTATGCTACTTTTGGTAAATTTTAAAAATAAAAGCCTGTTATCTTTTTAAAATTAATACTTTGGTGTGACATGTAAAATACACTACCATGCAAAATGGTTTTTTAAAACATAGAGTTGTGATAAAGGGAATGCTTTGTAAGCACAGATTGGAGATACGCAAATTAGAATTATTTTCTGCAGAAATCATTATTATCATCTCATTCACATTGTTTTTATTTTATAATACAAATCTGAAAATGGGATATCAATGTGTTCTGTACTTGTTTCTTTTTCTTTTTCTTTTCTTTCTTTTTTTTTTTTTTTGGCTTTTTAAGGCAGGTTCTTGCTTTGCAGTTCTGGCTGGTCTTGAGTGCATGTGCTTGTTTCTTAACTGCCAAAAATGAAGTAATAAATTATATCTTTAATTATAAAACATCAAGGAATTTATTGCTTTTGTTTCTTGGTTTTTTTCAAAAAACACTTTTTCCTGGTAAAAATGATTAATATTCAATGGTTATTTTTTACCACCTGTATGTTCTTATTTATTTACTTATTTGCTTGTTTTTTGAGACAGGGTTTCACTATGAAGTTTAGGTTGGGCTTGAACTCACTGTGTATCCCAGGCTGGCCTTGAATATGTGGTCATCTTGTTTTAGCCTCCTGAGTGCTGGGACTACAGGTGTGTGCCACCACTCCTAGCTTATGTTTATTTTTATTTGGAGAATTATTGAAAATATGTTATGATACAGTCTGCATTGGCTTCTGTACTGACAGAACTATATTACATATTACATCAAGGTGAACCATGTTTTCTCGTCCATGTTCAAAGATGTATTGTCTTTATGAGTCCCTCGAGTAAGAGTAATATTTTTGAAGAATATACCTACACAGTATACCTTTAGATTTTCTGAGTTCATGTCAAAGCAACATATATACTTCTAAACAAATGGAAATTACCATTTGTTAAACTGAAAAGCAGTGGTTTGCAATCTATGCTACTCAGTCATTTGAAAGCTATAGTAAAATTATGATTAAAAAGAATAAAAGCCTATTTAAATTCATGACTGATGTGACAAAATGACTCACTTGGGCTCCTAAGAGGAAGTGGATTCATTTCAGGTGAGAAAACACTGTCGACTGTTCAGTTGTCCCAGTTTCACTAGGAGCTAGTGGTTTCCCAAAACCCAAGGAATTTGACCTAAAACTCTCCATCCCAGGCAAACTCAGAGGAGTTGGTCACTCTAATACAATTCTTCTGATGGCTTCCCTGAATAGAATGACCCCCACCATCTGAATTCCAGCCCAAGACACTGAGCCACTGATGGTGAATCTTTCAGTTCAGAAACATTAACATCTTTTGTATTAAAAGCAAAACAATTAACATGCAAGTGGTAGGTTCATCACCACTGAACTAAGCCATTTCTATCAGGAGCTCGAGATCAGCCAGAACTGCATAGCAAGACCCTGTCTCAAATAGACAAAAACAAAACAAAACAAAGCAACAACAAAAAAGCACATCATTTCAATGGCCAGAGGGGCGCTGGATAGCATTAAACATGTGTGGGGAAGCCGCTGGAGAGTGTTAGACTGTGTGTGGAGTGATCTAACTTAGCTTTTAGGGGGATCCTTTGGCTGCAGGGTGAAGACTGCAGCCTGTCTTGAATAACTGAGACCCTTGAGTACGTGTGGTTCTTTTTTTTTTTGCAGGATATGCCTACACAATATGCTTTTAGACTTTCTGTGTTTGCATTGAGGCAACATACAATTCTAAGCAAAATTTAGGGCTAAAGTGGAAATGGGCTGGTCACTGTAGAAGTTCAGAAAAGTATTGTCATAGGGTTGTAATAGTGTATTTGCGATGAATTAGTTGGATTGGAGAATATTTTGAATACAGAAAAAAAGGAATTTTCACACTAGCAGAAATAGTGCAAGAGCAAAAGAGAGGAACCAAGGGTCATTGCAAGGCTTTTGTCCTAAGAAATTGGATAACGGGCATTGTCTTCTCTTATCTGTATCTGCTAAAAAGTTGTAAGAATGTCTTATTACATTTTGTGCTGCTATAGCAGATGGACTGGTATTTTATAAGTAATAGAATGTTATTGCTCTTAGTTCTAGAAGGTGGGAAGTCCAAGATCGAGAGCCCAAAGTCTAATGAGGGCCTTTTTGCTGTATCATCCTATGGTGAAAGACAGAAGGACAGAGGGTGACAGAGATGGTAGAGGCGGGACTCACCCTTTCAAAATGAAGCTCTCCTCTCCCCTGTGCCCATAGGGAACCAAGTCTCAAGATGACAGTGTTAACCCACTCAGAAGTGTGTGGTCCTCCTGACCTATACACAGTTTACCTCCCAATACCGTCTTAAAGGCAAACAGATTTCAACATGAAGTTTGGAGAAGACAAACACTCAAGCCATAGCAGGAGGAAAATAAGAATTTGTTTTGGATCATTATTATGCTTATCAGAAATTCAAGCATTGCTTGTAAAAAATTAGATATTAAGGAAATACTTGGCTAGAGATGTAAATCAGCTGGTTATTTATGTTTGCATTAATGATACCAAAAAATAACTGACTGGGGAGAAATTGTTGCAAAGGAGCTTGAAAAGGAGACACAACTGGGTGGGGTGGGGGAGAAAATCCAGAATAACTTTTATGTAATGAAGGTGAGAGAACAGTCTCATAAGGGAAGGAAGGAGTGAGGGCCACTAAAATTTCAAATCAATGAGGATTCATTAATCTGACTGGATTTAGTGATGGATAGATGAACTCTTATAAGAGCAGTTTCCGTGTAGTTTTGGGGATAGGATTATGCTTTACATAGGCTTGAAAAAGCCTCAGGAAGGAATAAATGACCCTGGAGAGTGAGGACTAAAGTTACCATCATGCAGATTCATGAAATGTCATAGCATTTAATGTTTGGCTAGCCGGTCTTCCTAGTAAGCGGCATGAGCAGTGCAGATTCCAGGAAGAGAAAACTCAGTGCCTCCTGAGAACCCACCATGCTGGGTCAGGGAGGATCCGACCAGAAGATAACTAGCCAGCCTTCCTGGTAAGTGGTGCAAGCAGCACAAATTCAAGGAAGAGAAAAATCAACACCTCCTGTGAGCCTACCAGTGTGCAGGCTGAGAATCACCCCCACCCCACACACCCTCATAAGCAACCTGCTGGTTCAGAGGACGGCTAAGTTGATAGCAACTAAGGTACATAAAGCAACTAAATGCTTGTATTGTTCAGTTGATTTCGCAGGCTTTGGGCTAGCAGTCTTAGCATCTCTTGGGAGGATGACAGTATACAATGTAGCAAATATGGGGGATTTCCTTCTATCTTGTCTCTAAGGCCCAATATTGTTCTCACTGCTTTGCTTTATTCTGATTAATTATTTTGCTTTATTCAATATTCTGTTTTGATTGGTTTTGTTCTGTTTTGTTTGTGGCTTGATTTTGCTATACCTGATGGAATGGACAACTATTGTGAAGATAACAGATATACTATAGTAGCCATTGTTTTCCTAGTATCCTGCTTTGAAGTTCTGTACCAATTCTACTGCTTTGTTTTGATTGACTTTGTTCTGTTTTGTTTTGTTGGATTTTATGATCTTTAAAATAAAATTAAAGAACCATTTAATGTTTGGTAATAGATGAGCTGTACTTAATTATTTTGTACCCTTGTGCATTCTAAGCACTCTTGAAAAAAATATGAATAATTCTAAAATGTGCTTTTTGCTACAAAGCTCAGACATCTGTTTTGTGGATGTATTGTTCTTATAAGGAGCATGTTACCATTATTTAGATACAATGAGATGACATACACCTACCTCTCGTAGAAATGATTTGGGCAAACTGTGTTGGTGGCTCTTTATAGAAGCTTATTGACTGTAAGAAACAGACACTTGTTATGAACAGATTCTTTATCTTGGCCTGACATATCATTTTCAAATAGAAAATCAACTTTGACCCATTTGCTCAAAATAACGGCATATATATTCTTAAATCATAGTCATAATAATAATGATAACAATAATGCTAGTTGTTATGTTAGTAGTTAAGATTTTATTGTATTAAAGTTGTTGAACTCCAGGTCACATGTAAGTATGCCTTTGTCCTTTCTATTTTTGCCAGCTTATTTCAATGTCAACAATTTCAGTATTTACTGAACACCATGCACGCACATTACCCACTACTAGCTTTACCCATTAAGATTCTTATTTCACCTGTGCTCATTTCAAAGTTTAATTATTTGCTTTTCACAGGTCTCAGTTTGTGGAATCGAGGTAGTACCACTGATTTACCTATATCCAGTTATATAACAGATCCTCTTCATAAACTACACTCTGCAAATTTGTGGTGGTTGACATTTTCCAAAGATGACTGTAGCATATCCTACCCCATTTTCTATTTGGCAATGTGACTTTGTTTCTGTGCATTTGGGCTGCTATCACACACTACCATACACTAGGTGACTTACAAGTAACTATAATTTATTTCTCAAAGTTCTGGAGACTAGGAAGTCCAGAACCAAGGTTCTGGCAGATGAAGTATGTGGAAACATCCCACTTCCTGATCGTTCACCAGTCGTCTTTTCTTTGTGCCCTCACATGATAGAAGAGGCAAATGACCTCTCTGGGATCTCTTCAGGGGCAGCACCGTTCCTATTCATGAGGGCGTCATCCTTAGGACCTGATCATTTCCCAAATTTTCCTTCTCTCGATGCCATCGTATTGGGCCTTGGACTTAGCAGATGACTTGGTGGGGGTGATGCCTTCACTCTACAGAACCTTGCTGCTTACTCATCATGTTGTAGGGTCCGTGAGTCTGGATGGGGCTGTGACTACTTCAAACAACAGAACATGGTGAATGTGATGCTCTGTGACGTGCAAGACTGGGCCACAGGAGGCCTCGCAGATTCTACTTTATTTCCTGAAACTCACACATGAGAGCCCCGAGCTACCACATAGAGTACAACTACCCTACCTTACTTTAAGGAAGTACTGGCCACATGGAGAGGCCATGTGTAGGTGCTGGATGAAAATGCTCTCAGGTGATTCCAAATCCTGGCACACTGGTCATTCTTGTCTTCTCAGCAAAGCCTCTGCACACCATTAAGCACAGACAACTAAGTGCCTGTCTTGGTTACTTTTCTCTTATTGTGCAGTCAAAATACCCAACACCCAAGTTAAGGAAGGAAAATTTTATTTAGCTCACAGTTTGCAGAGGTTCTGTCTATAATCAGCTGGCTCCAAGGCAGGGTGGCATGGTGAGGGGCAACAGTTCAAGGCAGTAGAAGACAGCAGAAGCAGCAAGACCAAAAAAGAGGTGGGGGACAAGCCTTTTTTCCTCCCTTATACCCGCCCTCAGGTGGGTGACGCACTCACACCACCTCTGTGCCCTCCTCGGCACAGGCTCAGGATGTTTACAACGTGAGGACCCTGGCCCCCTGCTGAATCACTTAGTTAAACTATCAAACCTCTCAAGTTGACACAATGAGCAACATCCTAGAGCGCTAAGGGCATGTCCTCTAAACCCTAGGATGTGGAACTGCTGACTTATTTAGCTAAGCTTCTAGACTTCTCAAATTGACACAATGTATCAACCATTACAGTGCCAAATTCAAGTTCTTGACCCAGAGAATCATGAACCATAAGTAAAATATTGTGGCTTTAGGACTTAAAAGTTTGGAAACATTCATTTTGAGGTAAATATAACCAAAACTTTTTCAGACAAAATAGTCATTAGACTGATGATGATTTATGGCTTATAATTGACATCCTAATTACATTTGATTTAATTTCTAACAAAAAAAAAAGATGAGTTAGTTGAAGGCTATAGTTAGGAATTTAAAAGGAGATTTGAAGTCATTTCAAAAGTAAGGTATCAGGACTGAGAACGTCTGCTGGTGTCGCTTCATCTGTATTGGATAACAGAGCTTCTAGTTCCACATCACCTGGGATCGTGGGGCGCATCCCAGCTCTGTGTCTCATCCTACAAAACCAAGGCTAGGAGAGGCAGAGGCTGCTCCCACCCCCAGTACTTCTCTCTGCCTTTGCCAGGCCGTTATCATGAGCCAGCACACACAGACTGTTGCCCTGACGCAGAGCAGCTGTCTAATTACAATTTTGTTATTATTAATTACAGAGTAGAAAATCATTTGTAATTAGCTCAGCCTAAATCATAGTTTAAACAGCCAAAAATTACATTACAAACTAAAGTGTAATTAAAGCACTACACTAAAGTGTTTATTTAAACCCAGTTTAGTTACTTGCAAATTTTTCAATCAGCTTCTCAGGCTCATACACAGATTTAATTAGTCTCCAGTACTGACAGTTTAGTGCATTTATTCATTAAGCGTCAATATTGTTGAACAAATGTAAATAAAAAATAGACGGAGATGCTTTAAAGGGGCAGTCACAGAAACATCTGGGTGGGATAATGAGGCTGGGAAAGATGTGAATGTTAATGAGGCTCCCAAGCTGCTACAAGAACTCCAGCTCTGGGAAGCCGGGCTCTCAGTACTTTATTCACTTGCAGTGAAGGTTTCTGCTGCAGGTTGACTGAAATGGTCCTGTGGAGGTCAATTTAATTTGATGTTGACCACCACACAAGGGTAGATCTTAGGTGCTACTTCACAAAATTCTGGATGAAGATATAAGAGAACGCCCTCCTCTGCCAACCTTCGGGGCTCTACACATCTTCTTAAGAGACAGAAGAGCTCCTAGAGGGATTTTCAGGGAGAAGTAGCTGCTTTCTTGAAGGGTTTAGACAAAGTGATCTCTCTTGTTATGAGTATCATGCACATTCCAAGGAGTAACTTTTCTATTCAAGGGCTATTGTTTGGAAAACTGTCCTTGCCATGCATGCAAAAATGCCTCAACACGCTTCTAAATGAGCTCCAGATGCTCGAGAGCCCCAGGGAGAGGCTCAGCACTTGTGTCAGGAGGACTGTCTTTTCTCAGAGAAGTCTTTGTAGCTCCCCTTGAAGTGCGCTGAGAATCACCCTCACGGCTTCGTACTGGATTACCTCAACAGTCTCCAAACACATCTCCCATCTCCCAGTCTCACGCCTTCACCGTCTTCTTTTTCCATTTTACTGGCAGAATTCTCTAAGAATGTGAGCCCCTTTATGTCACTCCTCTGCCTGGAACTTTGAGATGGCAACTCCCTCCCTTTCACATTGTGAAGATGTGCCAACCTCCCTCAGAGGCACGTTCCTGATGCTTTATCTTCTTTCCTCTAGGCACGACCTCCTGAAGTTTCTACCGTCTTACTGTAGCACCATACACTGACACCAAGTCTTTAATATACAGTCTTAAAAGGTTGCTTGAGACCTAAACTCTAACAAAAGCTGAAACTTATTGTGAAGCATTCTATGATCTGGTCCATCTCTACACCTCTATCATTATATTATCTCAGGACTTCCTCTTTTGTGCAGTAACTCTGAGTTTCCCTGACAACATCAAACTCCTTTCATCTCTATCCCCTGACACACATAGTAAGTGGGCTGGATTTCTTGCACCATTCCAATGCATCATTAGAAATTAGGCTTTGGAGATTTTTGTCTGCAGATCTCTCTTGCTACTCCTGTTGTATTCCTCAATTTAAGTTGCTAGGCTTCACCAAATCTCTGTGCTCTTACTTTTTATATAATTTTCACTATATACAGTAATCACTGGCGTCTACAGAGGCCAGTAAACTATGACCTGTTTGGAGGCAGAGAGGTGGTAATTGCAGAAAGACTTGCAAAAGCAATTTATTATTAATCTTGGTGTCCGCAGCACCTTACGTTATTCGCACCTTGTCCCCAGAGGTAAGTATCTGGTGAGTGAGATAGGAGGCTATATTATTTTGAGTGGCATTGATACTGACACTCTTTACTTTTCTGCAAGTAGACAAAATCTTTGGAAACAGTCACCTCTTTTTTGAAAAGAAGGTCAGCAAATGGCATTCGTGATAGTTGTATCAAATGATTTTTGCTTAAAAAATCATCTATGGCTAAAAGAAATTAGGTTTTATAGGATAGCCTAGCTGTGGATTAATTATTTTTGAAAAATATTTCAAGTCTAACATTATTGGAATGAGAATGTTAATTTGGTCATGTTATAAAATATTTATTGAAATCAGTCTGAACATTTTATAGTTCCTGTATCATTTTTTGCCATCTTTAAATACTAGTATTGTCATTAGACAAAAACATTTTGACAAATTTTGCTATGTAAGTAAATAACAGAATCATTTACTGATCGGGACCTGAAAAGTTTGCTCTTCTTAACTGAAACCAAAAGTAACATTCTTAATTGGTTAAATATCCACACAAAATTGCTCTTGTGAGAATAGCCTTTGATACCATGCCAGTTGCCTGGATTGAGGAATGTTATCACAAACTTTCCATGATACTTGTTATGCCAGTTGTTGTAAAAGTGGTATGCTCAGTATATAACTTTACCACTTTCTTATAAGAGTCAGAGAGAAATTTCTTTCTGTGCTTTGTATTTTTCTGCTTATTCGGAATGGGTTTTATTTCTTCTTGGTACAGTTGTCTAGAAAATCCAGATCCAAATTATCACCTTTCAGCAAAGGTATAATGTTTTCCAATATGCAGTTCACATATTTATTTTTATAACTTTTCTCTCACTGTCATTTCTTTTTTTTTTAATATTTTATTAATAATAAAAGACAAGGCAGAAGAGAATCCCCCATACTTGCTACATTGCCTGCTGTAAAGAGATGCTTGGGTTGCTGACCAGAGGCCTGGCCAAATCTACAAAACAAAAGTTGGTTGATGTTCCTTGGTTGCTATCAATCCAGCCAGACCTCCGAAACAGCAGGTTGCTTGGGGGGGGGGGGTAGTGTTCGTCCCTGATTCCAAGCCCGCGCCGGTGCCGCTTGGGCCGGGTGGGGGTGTCATTTCTTTTTTAATACTTCATGTACTTTTATTTTGTCTTTTTTTTTTTTTTAATCTTTTTTGAGACAAGTTCTCGCTGTATAGTTCAGGCTGGCCTTGAGCTCACTTTGTAGCCCAGGCTGGTCTCAAACTTGCAATGATCCTTTTGCCTCAGACTTTCATGTACTTTTAAACAACATTAATATTGAAATAATATAAAATACATTATTATATATTTGTGAATCCACTTTACATGTATTTTAGAATAGGACAAACAGAAAAAAAAATAGTAAAGTTAGGAGAGAAAGAAAGAATGAGGAAAGGTGAATAGAGAGAAAGAAAAAGTTTTAAGTCCTTTGAATCATCCAACTGAGAGACAAAGCAAATAAATTATGCTCCTCCATAGAGTAAGGTATGATTAACGGTGAGTAACAATTTCATTTGCACATCACGTGCACCTTCCCCCAGCCTCGCCCCCAGACATTCTGACTTGGGTATCACGAGGACTCATTCAGTGGACTGATAACACTCATTCCTGAGAGATGCTGAGAATCGCAATGCTGAGAAGACCTGGCAGCTCTAGAAAGCATTTCCAACATGAAGATACTTTTGTCTGATATGTGCATTTCTTCATGTAGGCTGGTGTTCATAAAACAACAAATTCTAATTTATGATTGCTCCAAACCTGGGGATACCAAAAAAGATCATTGAACTTGTTATTTAAATTCTTAAGCCCCTCTCCCTTTCTTTGTTGGTTTTCTCTCCCTTTTATATTATCTTTAATGAATTCAGAGCCATCATAAAAGCCAGCAGCAGTTTTCAGGGAAACAGCAGCTTCCAACGAAGTTCTTCAAATTTTGACAGCAAACTGTTTGAAGTTTCTGAGGTTATAAAAAAGCAAGTCTTCAAGAAAAAAATTAAGTTTTCTTTTTAATATAGCCTTTGCATTTTCTTTATATTGCAGTTAAAGTGAAGAATAAAAATTTGGTGGATGAGTATAATATTGTTATATTGTCAAAAATACAACATTCGAGTCACTTAGTGAGCTACAATTTCACACTAGGAATTGTGGAAGAACTTAATCATTGAATTTCTTTCCCTCCAAAAACATCTCTCCTTTCTATCCTTAAATTTTTTAGAGAATAAAAGTCACATGCCATGATTGAATATAAAGCTTATTAAAAAAACACCCCATGGAGAAAAACACATTTTTTTACACTTATACTAATATAGATCACACACCATAGAGGGATACGATTTAGGTTTAAGTTCTGTCTCCACCTCTTTTATTCTTTGTATCAGCATTCAAACTCAGGACCTTGGATCGGCCAGGCAGGTGATGTGCCCCTGAGCTATATTCCCGGCCCTATAGTTATACTAATATAAACAAGAAAAATACCATCCAGCTCCAGGATCACCATTAAAGAACAAACTCTGAGGGAGTGTGCCTGCAGGTGTGAACTGAGTGCTATTCCGAGGTGTGAGGGTAGAAAAGGTTCTTTCCTTTGCTCTTTTGCGAAGAAGCCGTGGAGGGTCAGGTCTAAGCCTACAGGAGCAGCGAGGAGCCAGAGATCTCAGAGCCTGGTGTTCAGAGAGCTGTCCCCTGCTACCTGGAGCCACCCTCGGTCTGGTCAGTGACCCTGGGACTGACTGTCAAGGGTCCGTTTGATCTAGTCTGGTAGGCCTAGGAGTGGACTTCATTCAGAGTCAATTATATGGGAATGAGGATTAAAGCAAACCCTGGACTTCCCTTCATCACTACGACCCCGAGAGCCGATTTTCTTCTCCGAGTCTTGGGAGCAGGAGATGGCCTTAAAAGAATAAATTCTAAATTGTTCATTTGAACAATCTCTGGCTCCCTTCCTGGATCTGTTACTCTGCCAGACTGATTTTCTAAAGCACAGCTCTGTCTTTGACACTTTTGTAGTTAAAACATGAAGTTCTTCCTCTCAGGAGACAGGGTTTTCTGAGTGTATTCCAATTTTGGAGTGCATGGCTGTTTGGCGAGAGTTTCTTCTCCTACCTTCAGTCAGGTTTTGTCTTTTCTTCTCTTTCTTATTAAGAGATCCTCATCTGCTGTCCAGAATCCTACTACAATCTCAGTGAGCTGTCTGAAGACGTCAAGCATCTGTTTTGGCTTATAGTCAGTCAGTAGCCCTTCGTCAAAGACCAAGTCTTCCCTCGGCTCTGCCTTTGAATTCCCAGCATGACTCTGACTCCTCGTGTGTCCTTTTCCAATGATCGATCACCTGTTTGCTCGCTTACAGATCTATTCCCCGTCATTTCCTCACTCAGCTCAGTGTTTCAAGAGACTGAGTCATGCTCACCTGATTCCTCAAGTTCCATGGTCAACTGGCTTCCATCTGAGATCAGTTATTGGCAGACAGAGGAGGGACGGAAGGAGGAGCCAGGTATATTTACTTCTCTTTCTCTGTGCTGCTAGAGTGGCTGCCATCACTTTTATAGTTGTAGTTTTCACTGGGTGGTTCTTGCTATGGCCCTTGTACAGTGGAGTGGTCTCAACTCATCAGCTCTGGTACCTACATTCCTTTATTTATTTCTGTGTAGCTCAAAGGATGCTAAGAGGCTTTTGATGTTGTTATTCTATTTCTTATTTCACCATGAGGTCTTCTTCCTGTTCCACCTAGCTCTTTGGCAACTACTTCCTGATACTAAAGTCTCTCTACTCAAAATTTTGTTGGGGCATATTGTGATCCTAAGTGGACTTTTATGAATAATAAAATATAGTTAACTCCATTTTATCCTTCTTGGTTACACATGTCAAACTTTCCTTAATATGCAGTTATCTAACAAGATGAACCTCAAGTCATTTCATAGTAAAGACCAAAATAATTCATTAACTTTTCCAGTTAATGTCTACAAGTTTGTTTAATATCATTAGCTCATAGGAAATACAGCATCCCAGACCTCTAGAATGGCAAACAAAGAAAAGGGTGTTGTTGGGATTGCCGCTGATGGTGGTAGAAAATCAATCTCTTGTGAGAAAAAGCTCCCAGCAATATAGATTGTTTGAACTACTTACCATGATGTCAAATTCGCTTTAGCATCTGCAAATAGGCATACTGTATGAATACTGAGAAAAGTACTGCTTTTTTTGTTTGCATTTAAAGGCTTAAAGTTGGATAGATTTTTATAATCAAGTAAGTTTTATAACTCGATAACGAGTCCTTTACTTGACCCTTAAAAACACTTGCTATCTTGAGTCAATTTCTGTCCTCCATTTAAAATACAAATTCTTGCATATTTTCCTTTTTCAAGATATAGTGAAGGAGTTGGGGGAAGTTCTTATTTTGAATTCTTATTTCTCATTTCTATCCCATGTCCAGCGATGCTGACCTCATAGCCAATACACACAGTAGGACTCCTAGGGAAAACTAAATCATCAGCAAAACGCTCCAGCTGCTCACATCCCAGCTGGGGTTAGGCACACTCAACCTTTTCAAACTCCTCAAGCCCAGGAAGCAAGGGCGTAGCTTGCACCTAGCGAGTGATGGGCCGGCTGGATGGGGCTCCAGGTGTCTCCAGGTCAGGAAGGAGGTGGTGAACACAACACAGGGAAGATGCTCGGGCCTTTTCCTGGAAGTGTGTGTTACTCTCCCGGGTATTTCCTCAGCTGTCATGGACTCTGCCTTTCTCCAAGCAACATTTCTGCACTCAGAGCCTACACATTTGAGTCATTCAAACTATTCCCATCATGGAAACTGCCTGGGAAAGAAGGGCCCATGTTTTTCAGGTAAATATGCAGTTTTCCTATAATAGAAATGCACTCCGTTTTATATCATATCTCTCCCAACCTCACTAAACGACAATGCTGCTGTTATTACTCTTTGTGGTGGTGACTGGTGGGCAGTTTTCACCCAGGGTGCGTTAGTGTACTAGTCACTTAATGTTTCCAGTATCCCCAGACTTACCAATACTCAATGAATTCCTAAATGTTTCTTGCATTCTGCTGGTGTTACAATGTTGAATAGGTGGTATGGTTCTGACCTTCACAGAAAGAAAACATAATATCAACAAATGATAAAAAGCAAATTATGCCATTTGTTTTGATAGCAAAAGGGCAGGCGTGAGGAAAGTGCACTGCGGGTGGCTCAATGTAGCGTGGAAAACAGAGCAAACCTCCTGGTGTAAGTGACGGTCAAAATAATACCCAAAGGATTAGAAATTATGTAGGAAATGCCTGCTATCTAAAAATGTGTGTTGAGGTGGTGAGGGAGAGCGGTCACAATTCCAGCGGGATGGAACTGCAGGTCCTAAGGAGCAGCAGACAGGGCAGCAATGAAAGAGCCGAAGGGGCTCAGAAAAGCCTGAGTGGACATGGTTGGGGTCATCGCAGGAGAGGCTCAAGAGGTGGGCAGTGCAGCACTCTTGAATGGATTTCAAAATATGCTGCAAAGTTCAAACTTATCCTACAGGTGAGAAAAAGTCTTTTCAGCAAAGACTATCATTCTTGGAAGTTCTTTCTGCTGGGTGGGAAACACATTATGAGCTTCTATAAGAGCGGGGGATAAACAAAACCATTCATTGCTGCAATTCAGGTTAAATGATTGTTGATGGTCAGGACTGAATGATGGTCATGGGGATGGAGAAAAATTGGAGGGATCCAATAAATATTTAATAGGTAGGAGCATTTGCACTTAACACACTGTGCAGCTTTAATTCTTAGTTTTTCTCTCTTATGAACACATACACATCTCACACACACATATGCACACACACACAAACACACAAGCACTTTTGTGCTCTCTATATATTCTGAAACAAAAATGAGGACATAGTTTTCAGCAGTGGAATAAAATGCTTGCACTTAAACCTGTGTCAGATAAATCCAGAATTTTTGATATTTGCATGGATCTTTCCAAATGTTATCACATCATGGTGGCTCCCATGGTGTGTAGCACAGAGTTAATCACAGAGTAGGTGCTCAATAAAGTCGGGTCAACTCAAATGTGCCTGTGTTACATCCAATAACTAACCAGTGTAAACTGGAAGGACACATAGTTCTGAGCTATTCCTGCATACAGTGTTGCTAGATTGTTTGTTGCTGATATTCTTCTCTTTATGATCTAGGCAGAATACATTTGGTAGGAAGTGATAAATAATGTAGCATTTAAGGAATATCTGGAGTTCAACGACCCCTTGACCAACACCGAGTTGGTGACACTTCCAGCTCATAAACACATGTGCCTTCGGGCTGTGTTTGAGAGGCAGAGGGCTTTCATTTAATATGAAGTCAGTACTATTGATCTTTCCTCCATGTAATGGGGGCATGATAACCTAGACCTTACATTTATTAGCCTGACTAATCATTAGTAGCAGTTGAACTTCCTAAAGTTCAGAGTTTTTGTTGAGTTTCAAGGGCTCAAAAGTCTGGATGTTCATTCAGGGTGTTCATGTACTAGGGAAAGGGCTGATATGAGTTTTCCTTATCCTTGAACTACCATTTTCTCAGTGATATTTTTCTCTTCCAGTCTTTCAGTTCAACTAAAATTCCATGATTAGCTCACTTACAAATTCCTCTCCATACATTTTTTCAATGTCCTATTTGGAAGTTTCAACCCAATTAGTTCTAGATAGATCTTTAGACAGAAAAAAATTTTTAATTCATATTGGGAGAGGGTAAAAAAAATTCAAATGATCTCCAATGTTCACCATATGCATTAAAAGATCATGGGCTTTTGGTTAAATACTCTAGTTTGAAGTCAGTTTTAGCTGCTTACATTGCAAATGTGGGCAAATGACTTATCTTTACAGCTATTGTTCCCTTATTTAGTAAATGAGAATGAAATAATATAGCTCCTAGGCCGATATGAAAGGAGGAAACACATGTGAGGGTTTCTATATGGTCCAGCATGTACTGTGAGGCAGCACCAACCCCTCCCGCCCTTTCCTTTTATTGCCATCGTTGCTATTAGAGACTGAGATGAGTCTAATTCTTTTACCTACCACCGCCGCTTTCCAAAGCAGCCATGGAAGCCTGGAGGGCCACACAATGTATTCTGATTCTTAAGTCCCTCACAGCGTGTGCAGTAATCTTGACACCTGCTCCATAAAGTGTTCTGAATAAAAACACAAAATGAACGTGTTCAAGTTGTCGCAAAGTTTTTCCTGTGACAGAAAATGTCATGGCAAGCGTGTCCCTGTGAGCCCGTCTTGCGCATCTGGTACTCCTTGTCCGTAACTCTAGTGGGGACACGAGACTTAGTTTGTCATTGAATGGATGAAATAAGTAAATGGGTGAATGAACAGAATTGTCTCTTCTTACCTGTAAGTATTTCATGATGCCAAGGCCAGTGTAGAGAAAAACAATCATTTTTCCGTGTAGGAATTACTTTGGGTAAACTACAAGAAAATGCATGAAAAAAAGAAGAGAAACATCACAGAAGAACTGGATTTGGCCTGAGAAATTCTCATCCTCTTTATGAGACTGTTAATTCTATTTTACATGTATTATAGGAATGAAAGACACATTTTTGAGTTAGGAAAAAGGTACATTTCACATGTAACTTGTTGTAATTTTGAGGAACCTAATGTTTATCTTTGTGCTTCACTTTTCTAACGTTTACTTATCATTTTGTTTTTCTAGGGGCCTTTTCATAGTGTGGATTGTACTTAGGGCTTTGCACTGACCTATGGTCCCAGTAATTTAGAGACAAATTCTCGCTAAGTCACTAAGTTGCCCAGGTTGGGCTCACATTTGTGATCCTCCCGCCTCAGCCTCCCTGAGTCCTGGGATTATAGGTATGCACTCTCATACCCAGTTCTTTTGTGCCGTTTTTAAAAAATATGCCCAGTCCTTGCCTGTACCCCGCTGTCTCCCCTGAGTGTCCCCTGCAATCCCGAAGCTTTCCTGCTTGGTCAGTCACTGGTTCTCCAACAGCCACCAGCGTTCAGGAAGCAGAGCAGGTGCTCCAGGGCTCCACCGAGAGGTTCACGGTTGCCCATGGCCGCGTCTCTTCACCCATCTCCCACAGCCTGACTGCTTTACTGATGGGTATTTACTCCCGAAATCTTCCAAGTGTACATCTGTGCCGCTGCACCTGCTTCCTGCAGCTGTGTCTGAAGGACTGTGGGGTTTACAGCCCTTCAGGGAGGGTCTGTATCTCTGACTGGCCACGGGTTTGAAGTCCAGCTCCCTGCCTCGAGGCAGAACACTCTCTATGGTGCGAGTGATGTTCTCATCTTACTGCAGATGAGACGGGGCTTGAAAACTGTATCATTTTTTGCTTCTTTCCCTTCCCCATCACCCCAAGTCCCCTTGATATCTCTAGGCGTCACTTGTAGAGACACCCTTATCTCAGGGTCTGCTTTTTGAAAACTTCAGCTAAGACACTGAAATATCATAGGTTGGCTATGTTCTAACTTCACGTCTGAAAATACTGCTCACCATCCATCCGCTGACGAATGAAGGTGCGATGAGGATGCTCTGTTGAGTTTTGTGCTGATAATTCCAGACTATCCAGAACTTGCTTCTTTCTAACCTAAATTCAGTTTCCACTCTAGCCTCCCATAAACATGTATTTCCCTTTATGATAGGAAAGCTTCCATTTGCCCTTTCTAGTTGCTGACTTTTAACTTCAACTTAAAGATTCAAACTTTGATTTATTCGATAAACCCTCCTAATTTTATCCTTCACCTGGTGATTAGACAGTTTCCCTTGGCTCAGGTCTAGGACTCGAGGTGCTTTATCTTTTGCAAATTTTAGGACTGAGAGTGAAAATTTAAGTACTCTTCTGGAGAGCTAACATTCAAAGATAGTTAGAATTGTGTCTTGAAAAATAGTACCAGTTTAGCAATTGTTAATGTAATGTCTCTAAATTTCTAAATGAAATACCCAGAAAAAAAAAAAAGAAAAAAATTTCAAAACTATTCCAACCAAAAGTGAGTCAATTGACTGCAGTAGGGTTGTTCACCTATAACTAAATGTATGGAGCTGGGCTGGTACCACATCAGCAGCCCCACAGCCTAGCTGCTATCTTAGAAGACAACAAGGAGATCTTCTATCACCTGCACACCATCTACTCTTAAAATTGAAATGGCAAGATCTATAATTTATATGATCTAGAAGAGTGGGTTAGTATCTTTCTACTGCAAAGAAAATACATTCTATGAGACCACCAGCATGTACTCTTGCTTTCTGTAGAAATAATGGTTCCCTGCCTACCAATCCTTTGATTTTATACCTGCCAAGTAGCTATTTATGTGTAAAAGGGAGAGAGATTCTTAGATGTGGATAAGTATAGATAAGGCCAGGCAGGTAGCATATGTATATACCACATATCACCCATACATGTTTTGTGAAATAAGAATGTGCAAATGAAAAACAATTTATTAAGTGAGAAATTAACATGGAGGATTTAGGAAGATAGAAATGTTAGTATAAATATTTGCCTGGAGAGGGTTAAAACCAGTTTAAAGAAAAGCAGGACTAAAAAATGTAACTATGGTTTTAGTTTTAAAATTACTCTAAAGAGAACATATATGTATGGAAAATTAATTTTTAACTATAACTTGGTTGAAATCCAGGTTTTATTTAATATGGATCATGAAATGGAAGGCAAGTTTGTAGGTAGAAACCAAAATGGTAAATTCCTTTTTTTTTTTTTTTGCAGCACCGGGGATCGAACTCACAGCCTCACGCCTGCCAGACAGGCGCTTACACCACTGAGCCAAACTCCTGGCCCTGCTCTTTTGAGGCAGAGTCGCACTATGTAGCTCAGGCTGGCCTTGCACTTGCATTGTAGCCCAAGCGGGCCTTGAACTCACAACCTCAGCCTCCCAAGTGCTGGGATTAAAGATGTGCACCACCACGTCCGGCCAAAATAGTAAATTCTTATCCTAAATCCTTATCCTATACATAATGAAGAGACAAAGTGTTGGAGCAGGGAAATGGTGTTATGTACCCATTTTGCCGAGGTCCCTCTGAGGACAATGTAGGGAATGCACTGTGGTAAATTGAAGCTGGTCTCACAGGCTTTAAGAGTTTAAATTTTCAAGAATTTTGCAAGTCGTGTGTTTAACCCAGTCCTCTTGAAATCTCCATGGTTGAAATACTTATACTGCAGAAATTAGCAAATGTTTACAACTCAAGCTTCCTCCCCTACCTTTGAGCACTTACAACCTTGTCTCAGTCTGTTTTCTGTTGCTGTGACAAAATACTTACAACCAGGTAATTTATAAAGAAAAGAAGTTTATGGCTCCAGAGGCAGAGAAGTCCAAGAACATGGGAATCTAACATCTTTTTGGCGTCTGGCAAAGCCTTTCATTCTGCATCACTGTGGTAAGAAGGCAGATGTGTGCTCTTCTGACAGAGCCACTAGTACCATCGTGGGGCTGCACATTCACAGCCCCGGGGGTCCCCACCAGCAATTCCCACTGACAGCTACAGCACCGTGAAAACACAGACCAGGCAGGCAGAGGAACCTGGGAGCCGAGTCAGGAAGCTGCGGAAGTTCTCTTGGGAGAAGGTGGTGGTGACTCCGCGAGGGAGTTCCCTGTGGAAACGCGGTTTCCGCTGTGTCCTTGAGGCCTTGGCAGAGGGCAGGTGAACAAGCAGACAGGGTGTGAGAGCCACGGGGATGAGGAGCCACCGCGACGAGCTACCTGCCCAGACGGGAGGGTCAGAGGAGGAGCAGGCGATTCGGGGAGCGTGGGAGGAGGACGGGAAGAAGGGTTCCACGTGGCCTTGTTTGTGTCACAATATTTTTTTAAAATACAGAAGTGGAAAATAATCATGAAATCCAAGAACTGGCTGATTTTCAAGAGAAGCGGGAGGCGATGATTGGAAAGGGGAGTGCGGAGATCCCGGGGGCCAGCAGTACCCTGTATGGTCCGCATAGAGCCAAATGGGAGGTTGATTTCACAATTCATTAAGCAGCACATTTATGTCTTATATAGTTTCTATGTACTTTATTTATAATAACAGAAATATGAAAGTTGAAAACATAGGAGATTATCAGATGGAAACATGAGTGAGTGTATTTACTGACTTGAGGAAGGAAACACATAAAATTGGAAAATTTGTCAAGAAAAGATGTACTTGCTATACCTAGAAATTAAAATTTTACCATGGTAAAATAAAACAAGGCTATGAATAAGGTAGGGAACACATCTGCAACACTAAGAATGGTAAAGTCAGTTTTCTTTGTTTTATGCAGAATTTTTACAGACCAATTAGAAAGTCTTAACAATCCTACAGAAATGTTCTGAATTGATTTCCAGGAAATAGGAAAAATATGTGGATAAAATGAAGACATTTGAGCCAGGCATGGTGGCTCATACCTGTAAACCCAGCACTTGGGGAGGTTGAGGCAGGCCGATTGCCATGAGTTCAAGGCCGGCCTGGGCTACATAGTGAGTTCAAGGCCAACCTGAACTATATGGCAAGACCCTGCCACAAAAACAACAAACAAACAAATAAGTTCAATTTCATCAACATTTTGAAAATGCTTTAAATCAGGGTAGCAGTGATATTAAAGTTCTAATACTGGACCACCAAAACTAAGAGTATTACAATACCCTTATGAAGGGAATTTTCTGGAGGGAAATTGAGCAGTATGTATCCAAAGCATTGCGTAGGCCACCAGGCACGGTGGTGCATGTCTCCAGCCTCAGAACTCTGGGGGGGGTTGGTGCGAGGATAGCAACTCCTAAATTGCTAATGCACTGTCCCAAATCAGATTCACTTGTGCTTCGAAACCTGGTGTGACGGAGGCTGTATGTGCTACCCAGGACACCCAGCAGTGGAGAAAGGCGCGTTTACAGGTGCTGGGAGAGCTGACAACAGCTTCCGGGTATCAGCCCGCTTGGGGAATTCCTCTGTGGAAGACCTGCCTAGCCCCGCATCACAGCCTCTCCCGGGGGCCCTCAGCCCCAGCGCCTCACCCGCTAGGCCTGTGAAGGTTCTCTCGCTCCAGTCTGAAACAACTCTGAAGAACCACTCAAGTTCACATTTCCCTGTAATGTCAGAGACTGTTCCTTAGCTCAACTTCTCTTCTCTTCCTGCCCACACCGGCTCTCCTTACTAAGGCTTTGCCGTGCTAACACGTGTCTCAGAGCTTGCAAGGACCTCCTCAAGACACTCAGAAACCTCGTCATTGTACCCTGTCGATGTAATTGCAAATTATCCCTGTGGAATTTCAGAAATACTTTTCACTGTACCACTTTTGTAATAGCAAAATCTAGTTTAATATTAAGTTATATGAGTAAGTGATTATTTAAAAATTAGCAGGGCATGGTAGTACATGACTATAATCCCAGCACTCTGAGAGGCTGAGGCAGGAGGTTGGCAAGTTTGAGCCCAGCAAGGACAATTTAGGAACATAGCAAGACCCTGTCTCAAAATAGAAAGTAAAAACTAACAGGGCTGGAAATACAGCTCAGTGTGAAACCTCTGGGTTCAATCCTCAGTACCATAAAAATGTGATCTTGTGACATAGGGTACAATGTTATGCAAGTGTTAATAAGGGTAGTCAATTCTACTTGAAACCACAGGTGAAATATCAATATATATTATGTTAAATTAACAAGGTCCTCAACTTTGGAGATCATTTTTATGGGTATATAAAAATTGATGATTAACTGAAGTTAAGTTTGTAAAAATTAATGGGCGCAATCACAAGTAGCAGTTGACCTAGAAAAAGCCCCCGCCTCAGACCATACTACAGGTAGGGTAACAGACTGGCAACCCAGTGCCCCAACTGCAGTTCATATTCAGTGTCGCCTTGAGGGAAGAGGGGTCCTGCTTCCCCCTGGTGGCTGAATCCAAGGACTGAGCACAACCTGGCTACTCTCCCTGCCTACCCTCCCTCCTGCTTCTCTCTCTCTCTCTCTCTTTGTTTCTTTCTTTGTTTCTTTGTTTCTTTCTTTCTTTCTTTCTTTCTTTCTATACTGGGGATTGAACACAATGCTCTCACACTGAATCATCTCCCCAGACCTTAATTTTTTTTTAATACAGGGTCTTGCTAAGACGCTATCCGTGATGGGCTTGAATTTGCAATCCTGCCTTGGCCTCTGAAGTGCTGGGATTATAGGCATGAAGCACCGTGCCTGGCTCACTAAGGCAGGCTGTTTCTCAGAGACAGAGGCTGCTTGAATGGGTGACTTTGGACTTGGAACTCCTCAGCGTTCTCGCCGTAATTTCCTAAATGCTCTGCCATAGCTTGGGAGCCTTTGACAACCTCTTCTCTTTCTCCTTTCCCATCCGTTATGGCCAGAACCGCACCATGGACGGACGCCTCATGCAGCTTCTCCCACGTCTCCGTCTGTTTTCTTTTACCTGCGCTTCCAGCGATGAATGCTCGCACGTCTAATCCCAACCTGGTGCCCACAGAATTTCCCTGTTTTTCTTTAAATGCACTTGCAGTGAAGAGGAGTAACAGCAACCTTTAATTCTCATTTCCCTGGTCCCTACACTGTTTGAATCTTTCAATGCTTTTCATATCAAACTCTTAATTGTTAAAATGTCAACAAACGTTGTATGGGCAGAGACCTTGGGAACGTTTTGTTACTCTTTATAGCCCCACCGTGGGTTTTTGTGCATGTTTATTGCTCTCATTTCTGCCCCCACAACTTCCACCCTAGGAAATTCTTTGACCCTCTTGGGTGTCAATATTTAAGGTACTTATGCAATTTTCAAATATGTTCGTCTACTCCAGAGAATGATACTTGTTGGCAATGTCTGTAGAGGGAAAAACAAATCCAGGCAAAGAGAATCACAGTGATCACCGCTGTTGTTTCTCGTGTCGTCATCTGGCGTCACTGTGCAGGAACTGTTAACTGAAGCCCAGCGAGGTCCCACTGAGGGAGCAGAAGCGTGACAGGACACGCTGCTGACTGGCTAATACCCCGCAGGCACAGACGCATTGTCACAAGCACTGCAGGGATTGAGGACAGAGTTACTTGCCTGGTAGAAACTTCTCAAGGTTCCAAAGAATTTGAAGTCAGTCTTCTACATGTCTACTAAGCTACTGTGATCCCACAATCCCTTTATCCCTTTTGCTCAGTGCTTTCTGTGCCATAATTCTTTATTGCTTTATTTTAAAGTGCATTGAACTCCTTTTCTTTGCTGATGCCTAAACTTGTTTTTTTGTTTTCCTGCTCCAGGGTGTATGACGTTTCTGTGTTGAAAAGGACAAGAAGAGACACCAAACTTTTTCATAAATTGTGAGATTAAAGCCATGTTTCTTTTTCACTTTTGCTTGTTGCACTATTATTTGCGTAATTTATTTTCAAAGGAAATCTTTTAAAGAGTATGCTTAATGAATCCTTACTTGACTTTCAAATGCCGCATTGTTTCCATGCAGATCAATCAATACCACAGTCTTTCAGTCTTTCTTAGTCTTTTAGTTTCTTGGTGCACAGAGCCCTGGTCAGTCCCAGAAATGCTCAGGTTGGCTTCACAACAGGATCCCGAAATCCAGGGCCACAGACTAGCAACCTGTGAGGCGGGACCATGCAGCAGGAGGTGAGCAGTGTCGGACCAACCAGCGGAATTTTGCCTGCATCTACAGCTGCCCACCTCCACTCCCAGGACCACCTGAGCTCCACCTGGCGTCAGGTCAGCTGCTGCATTAGATTTTCATAGGAGCTCAAGCCTTACTGTGAACTGTACATGCAAGGATCTAGGTTGTGCAGCCTTTCAGTACTCTAATTCTGACTCCATCTCCATCCCCCCATCTGTGGAAAAATTGTCTTCCAGAAAAACAGTCCCTGGTCCACAAAGTTGGAGACCACTGCTTTACCGGAATAATGCAGACTCTGACAAGACAGCTTCCTCCTGATTGTGCCTATTTCCCAGTTTACAGTTCTTACGAATGACGCCAACCTCGTGGGGAAATACAACACTCAAACATCACACACTGTTCATCCTTCAGGGAGATGTCTCCTGCTTCTAGTTTTCTCACCAAACAGGGGTCCGGTTGTGACTCACAGCTCACTGTTACGATGCAGGGGTGGACGATGCACACCAGGCCTTCGCAGTGAGGTTGTAAGCCTCCCTGGGGATGACCCAGGAAAACAGCTGCCAAAGAGATACAGTGCCCGGCTTCTCCCTGCACTTCAGGATGCCATCAAAAGACAACACGATTAATAACAGCCGGAGCAGTTGAACAAACACCAATACTCATCTCCAAAGCTTCTGTTTTTTTTTTTAAAGCTTTATTAGAGTAATAGGTTTTGTTTGAGAATATTGGTGCATACACATAACATGCTTTGATGATTTTCACCCCTCTTACCCGACTTCCCATTTGCTCCCCTCTTCCCCAGACATGTCTCACCTCTACTAGTCTACTTCCTACCTTT
>RJWM01023857.1:0-31497 GCA_004363535.1 Dasyprocta punctata | reverse complement strand
AGGCTTAGAGCTTCTGGTGCTAGGCTTAGAGCTTCTGGTGCTAGGCTTAGAGCTTCTGGTGCTAGGCTTAGAGCTTCTGGCTCCAGGCTTAGAGCTTCTGGTGCTAGGCTTAGAGCTTCTGGTGCTAGGCTTAGAACTTCTCGCTCTAAGGCCAATGGTCAAGATCAAGTAGCTCACAGGGTGGTCTCTGCAGCACACCCAGGGTTTGGTACCCAGAATTTGAAAGGATCAAGTTCACTATGAGAACTCGGTTTGCCTTGAGGCATTGGGCAAGAGGCACTATTCCCACGCAGCTGGCCTATTGTGGGAGCCAAAGGTGGCGTGGGCACCCGGCTGAGGGTCCCTGCAGCAGATCTGGGGACACCTGGACACCCGAGCCCCTAGGCACAGAGACCACGCCCATCGCTCCCTCACCTGCTGCATCTGCTGTGCGGCTGAGGTAAAGGGAGGCATTGTGGTTCTTCAGGCGTGGTGAGGACTGACAAGAAGATGCTCGCTGCGGGGCGACTGTTTGTCACTTGTCTCTGAGGGGCTACGCTGTGGCCCACGGGGTGTGTGGGAAGCAGCTCCTGCCTTCTCTGAAGGAAGCAGTGGCAGGGCAGGTGACAGATGTGGGCAGTTAGTGTGGATGACGTCAGGGCTCTGCAACAGGAGAGGCCCCAGCTGCGTGGCCACAGCCCTGGGTGAGCAAGATGGTCAGGGGCCAGGGTTTGCCACCTGGTCAGCTTGTGTCCCTGAGCTTCGGTAATCCTGGGAATGAGGGGACAGCCTTCCAGAGTCACCCCTCTCAGGTGTGGAACATCAGAAAGAAAACATGTATTTGAGGGCAGACAGGCCAGCAAGTACCACGGTGAGCACTGCAAAGGATCCTGCCTGTGACAGCAGAGTTGTCCCCTAAAAGGTCCCCTAAAGCCTCATACATGCAAAGGCTGAACCTCTGGAAGTTGATTGGATGATGGTGGCTTAGGGGGCGGGGCCTGGAAGAGCTCTTCTCCCTCTGGCTCCTCCCTTCTCTCTGCACTTCCTGTACACCATGCCCTGAGCAGCTCTCCTCCACCAGACCCCTCTTCCCTGCTCCCCTGCTGCCCTGCTGCCCTGCCCTGGAGCAGCCAGCCATGGACTGAAACATGGGCTACCATAAACCTCTCTTCCTTTGCATCTCTGAGTTATGTATTGTGTCCTAGTGATGTGCAAGTGACTGAGACAGACAAGGCCTGCTTTCCAGGCCTTGGTATCTCAGAGTCTCTGGCAGTTCTGGGCAGTTGAGCAGATGACATTCCCATGTTGTAGGTGGTTCAGGACCTTCCTAGGCAGCACGGAGCAGCCCCAGGACAGTCCCTGGTCCCCTCTTGGGGGCCTCCACCACCTCTATGAGGGACAAGAAAGAACCAGGCAGTGCAGGGGGCGGAGCATGATCTTCACACAGCCATTGCTGGGTGGGGAGAAAGATGTCAGAAACATCTGCTTCCCACTGGCGACACAGACACAGCTACACCATCACTAAATAAGCATCTGTTTAATTGAGTGAAACGCGTTAAAAAGCAATGAATGTTTCAAGGACTCCATTTGTCAAGTTAACTCTACCTTGGGCAGCTTCTTTATAGCTCCATAGCACACAACAAGGTCAGACAACACTCATTCTGGGCCAGGCTCTGTCCCAGGAGCTAGAGAGATAAACATGGTAGTGTGCACCTATAATCCTAGCACTCAGGAGGCTGAGGCAGGAAGATCACTGCAAGTTCGAGGCCAGGCTGGACTACATAGTGAGTCCTGCACTATATAGCAAGACCCTGTCTCAAAACACATGCAAAAAAATATCAAAAAAGACACTGTGATAGTGACAGAGAGCTGATATGCATATTGCAATATCCAGCACAAGCCACAAAAACACAGGCTAGGGTGAGAGGGCGCACAGTGAGGGAAATGACAAACCCCGGGACAATGAGGTTCCGGGAAGTGCTCCTACAGGAAGGAACATGTGGGCCGATTCTTAGGAACAAGTTCACCAGATGAAAAATAGGAAATTGCTCCCACTTTAGTGGAGGGGAATACCCTGGGCAAGAGCCCAGAGTAAGTGGGCGAGGCGTCACTGGGGTGTTCTGATTGTTCTCACTGCAACCGAGACTCGGCTGCAGGTAGCATGAACAGTTAGAATGCAGAACTAAAAATAAAAGATGGAACTGTTTATCTCCCCCAGTGGATCCAATGTGGGTCCATGCCAGAGTAGTTAACCCAGTAGTTCAGTGACAGCATCATGACCTAGGTCCCTTCTAGCTTTCTGTCCTGCCACCCTCAACAAGAGACTTAGGCTCAGGGTTGTCCCCTCATTGTCACAGAGGGCTGCAATAGATCTGAACGACACAGCTTCACACGACAGTTTGAAATACCTAGGCTGTCATCACCTGCCACTGGTGTCCCAGACACCAGGCCTGGAGTGCAGCCCCAGGGATCAGTTTGCGGAGTGTCCACAGCTCTGAGGCCCTTGCATCTTCCTTGAAAAACAAGTCATTGCTTTGAAGAGAAGCAACAGCCGGGCACAAGTTCTCACTCTCAGCCCAACCCCGGCAGATGTTTCTGGCAGCCCCAGCTGGTTTCAGACCCTGAGGCCACAGCTCCCAGATATGGGGCTAGGTTCAGGGCTGCCAAGGATGACAGCCTAAAGACACTGCCCAGCCCAGTGACAGCAGCAGTCAACTTTCAATCTCACAGAGCTGCCCAGGAAGGGACAGAGTGGCTGCCACCTCCCCAACCGCCGGCATTTGCTAAGCAACCAGTCCACTCCGCGGTGCCTGCAGCTCTCTGTGGTTGCTATGGAAGCTGCTTTTGAAGCCTTTCTAGCAGAGGATCGCACCATCTTGGCAGAGCCGGGCCCAGAGCACCTGGTCCGCCTTGGGCAGCGCCTGCTTAGAGCACAGTGGGAGAAGCAGGGCAGAGGCTGCAGCTTCCCTTGAGACAGCCACATGAGCTGGTGACACTCCTGCTACTTTGTCACCCTGCCAGAATCAGACTGTCCTTCGTCCTCACTGGGCGTATTCAAAGAACATGGTCCCTCTGCCAGGTCACTCAGTGATGCCCCTTCCTGAATGCCCTTCCTTCTGCTAGGGTGACACTCATGGTCACACCATTTCAGCCTGTGTCTCCTCCCCCCATGTCAGCCACAGTCCCCTTCTGCATCACAGCTGCTCGGGGACCACAGCCCCAGGGTGGGGAGCAACATCCCAGACATCAGGAGGAGTGGGGAGGCCTGTCTGGTGCTTCGTGGAGGCTGACCTGGAGGCCATATCCAGTGCCTGCGCTTCCTCCCTGGCTCTGTCCCCCTGCTCTGCTTCCTGGCCACCATGAACTGAGCAGTTTTGCTCCCCACCCCACCACCCTTCCACTATGATGCTCCTGCCTTGGTGCAGCTGACCATGGACTGACTACCCTGAAATCATGAACCAAACAAACATCTTCTGTAAACTGTGGGTGTTGGTACTGTGTCCCAGAGACAGGGAAGCTGACAGATACAACGGGAGGTAGAGAGAAATACGGGGCTCTCGGCCCCTGGGATCCCAGAGGATCTTGGTTGACATCCAGGCCTCTCCATGACTCGGCAGCCCCGTGCCATCAGCAATTGGGACAGCGAGAATCTGTGTGGCAGGTGACACGGGATGGAGAGCTGTCATCGGGCAGGGCTGATTTCTCCTGTGCTCCGGGAGCATCCACAGCCCTAAACATGTGAAAGGTCTGCTACCATTGACATCAGATAAGCTGGTGGCTGTCAGCTCCATGCCCACGACAGCAGCACATGTCCCAGCTGCACAGAGGCAAAGATCCTGCTTCCACAGGATGGGCTTTGGTCAGACAAGACAGAGCCCAGCGGGACCACATGGGGACGCAGAATTACACAATAAATGAGGAACGAAGAGCAGAGAGAGACGGCGCTGGGTGACACTGGGCTCCCAGGCCAGGGTGGGGGAACACCCTCGTGTTACCCCAGGGCTGGTTCACAGCATCAGCTGGACCAGCCCTGCCCTGGCTGCACAGCCTGCTAAGACAACCCTGTCGCTTCTTGACTCTTCGCAATTTGGGCCCAAAGCAGCTGTCAAGGCCTATTTTTCTCTTCTCAGAATAGGAATTCAAATCATCATGTGAGAGAAGCAAAACACACTCATTAATAAAAATACCTGAATAACTGCAAAGCAGCTCAAGTGAAGGAACAAAAGGGCGGTTGCAATGGATTTCTAGAGCCAGAGTTTATTATTAACATTTCACTTTGAATTGGAGACTGAAAACGAGGAGAGGAAAAGCTACCGTGAATACAGCCTTCAATGAGAGCTTCACTTTGAAAGGAACAGCACAGCCTGGCCTCTCAGGTCATAAGCAATTCAGTTAAATATTTGAAAAAATATTTTTAAGACCCAGCCTCACTTTGCCAAGAATCTCACAGATCTTCACTGCTGAAGAACCTCAAAGGACTCAAGGCCACAACTCTGGCTCCTTCTCCATCCCTTCTGTGCTGAGGAAAGCAAAAGCTTTGAAATGGGACTGGCCAGGGTTCAAATCTCAGCATTATCAACTGCTCCTGAATTCTGTAAACTGATGACAGATGGGCATGGTGGTGCATACTTGCAATTCCACGTTCTGGGAGACTGAGGCAGGAGAATCCCAAGTTCAAGCCCAGCCAGGTCAATTTAGCAAGACCCTATCTTAAAATACAAAATTAAAAATTTAGAATGAGCCCAGCACCAGCCTAGAGAAGAAGCCATGCCCCAAGGCCATGCCCCAGCACCCCAGAGAGATCCGAGGAGCTCATCATGGGCCTGGAAAAGAAGCACACCCTAAGGTCACACAACAGTGGCCCAGAGAATTCTGGTGAGCCCAGTGCTGACCCAGAGAAGAAGCTACATACCGAGGCCCTGCCACCATCGGGGAGCACTGGTGGATTACCACCCCCATGCCTCTCCGACACTCCAGGAACCCCGGATCAGAGGTAGCCAGATGCCTGTGCCTGTCAAATTCATTACACCAAGGGACCGGCAGCCAATGCAGAAAGCGCCTGGGATGCAGCAATGTGCTGACTTGAAAGAACAGAGGAAAACATCAAGACGAAGAAGCAAATTACAACCTCAGACCTCCTGCCCACACGGAACAAGTTCAGGAGACACAGACATAGTAGACATTAGAAGTCATACCTGAAACTTCAGGGAAGATAGCAACTGAAGTATAAAAGCAGCTTAGTTCTTGTACTGCTTGGTTAATTTTATGTGCCTATGTCTGATGGTCTGGACAGCTATTTTGAAAATAACGAGAAGCATTATGGTAGCCATTGTTAATTTCCTGTTATCTTGTTTTGAAGTCCTGTATCACTTTCATTGTTTTATTTTGTTTGGTCTTACTCTGTTTGGCTTTGTTTTATTTGATTTTATTATGTCTGATCGCATGGACAGCTATTTTGAAGACAACATGATATATTATGGTAGCTATTGTCGATTTCCTATTGTCTTGTTTTGAAGTCCTGTATTGCTTTCATTGTTTTGTTTTGATTGGTTTTATTCTATTTTGTTTGGTTTTATTCTCTTGAAAATAAAATAAATTTCTTTTAAAAATGTAGAATGGGCCGGGAGTTTGGCTTAGTGGCTTAAACGCCTGCCTGGCAGGCATAAGGTTGTGAGTTAGATGTCTGGTACCGCAAAAAAAAAAAAAAAAAAAAAAAAAAAAAATTAGAATGGCATGGGTATAGTTCAGTGCCAAGGCTCTGAGTTCAAGCTCCAATATATATAAAAAGCTGATGATCTCACCTTGCAGAGTTAAGGAAAGGATTCATTTCCACAATTTTGACAAGGCTTTGGAACAGCACCTAGCTGTTTCCCCCGGAAGAGTCATGAAGTAACCGTTGGTGGCACAGAGACATTCCCTATATGGTCAGGGACTGGACCTGGTGAAATATGCAAGAAGTGACAGTCACCTGTGCTCGGCATGGTTGTCTCCCATTCTGTGGGAGTATGGTGTGATCATGCACACGTGTGCATGCATGCACGCACAAACATGAGGCCAGCCTGACCCACCTGCACACACCTGCTTCTCCTACATCAGTCAGACTCCAAGTCCTTCCCCACTCTGCTCCTTCCTGGCTCACTGCCACTCATCTAGGCGCTGTTTCAGGATCCCCATCCCCATCCCATCTGCTAAAGACTTTCATCTCCCAGTGCCCCTGTCACTCCAAGGAGGACTCCTGCCAGGGCCAGCTCCTTGAGGTCAGGTCCCCAGCTTTGCCACCACCCTCACTGGGTGCATTGAAGATGTCCCCTGAACTTCTGCCCAGGACAGGAAAGGCAGGTGACAGAGGAGGAGGCATCACTAAAAGACTTGTTGAGAAACGTCTCTATTTATGGCTTATTTGAGGGGATGAGGAGGAAGATAGAGGGAATATGAGGACACTGGGTCTCCCAGTGTGATCATTGAGGTATGTCAGCTATACTTGAGAAAGAGAGCTGAGCAAATTAATCAACTCTGGTGTGTCTGTGGATGATTGACATGTGGGCCAGCAAACCAAAAAGGGAAGACCCACCCCAGAAGTGACTGGTGCCAGCCAATAGGCTTGTGGCATTGGTGGAATAAAAAGAGAAAGAGGGAATCTTCTCCTTCTTCTCTGGAAGCCCACTGGTCTTCACCATTCAGACGTTGGTTTCCAGTTCTTGAGGCTTCCAGCGCAGACTCTTCAGCTTCCCAATGCGGACTCTATGGTTTTCCAGTAGAGACCCACACTGGTGATGCTTCTGGGAGCTTCCGCTGCTACTGGATTTTCCATCTTTCCAGCACACAGACCACCAATTTGGATTCTTTTGCCTCTGACTCCACAGACAGCCACTGAGCCTCCTCCTCCTCTGATCCTTAAGCCTACCTAGCAAATCCTTGTGCAATTATATTTTACACTGATCTGGTTTGCTAGTGAACACTAATTCATCTGCCTCCACCCCTTCTGCCATTACTGACCCCTCCTGGCCCTGATCTTTAGACCCTTTGGAGCCTCCCCTCCACACGGGCAAGCACATCCATTGATCCCCTTCAAGAACAGCAAGAAAGAAAAGAACAAACATGTCCCAAGTCTAAGGGAAAAGCCTAACAGTCTGCTTGCTCTCTGGACCCTTTGTTTCTAAGGACCTACAGTTCGTATTGTGTCCACCTAGTTGAGCTGGACCCTGCTTCCCAGAATTCCCTTCCCCAGACATGGCCTGGGCTTTGACTGCTTGAGCCTCCTCAGCCCGGCCAGGTGCAGGTCCAGCTGTGTGTGCAGTTGCCCGCAGGTCATGTGCTTTGCCCAGGGTGGAAGCTTTGAGGGCCAGAGACTCCCCATGGCCTTCCCTCCTGGTTCCAGCATGGCTTTGCTCTTCCTGCTTCACACCCATTCTCCCCAGGCCTAGACCACGGCCATGCAGTCTTGTGTGGACAGCTTTCAGCATCGACGGTTTCATCGAGCCTAATTCTCATTTTTCAAATCCTTCTGCATCACTTACTGTGGTCCTGTTACCCCAAGGAGCCCTACTGGATACTGGAGCATCACCGTGGCTGAGAAGGTGGTCTGGAAACACATAGCCTGGATTCAGATCCTAACAATGCTGCCACTTGACAGCTGTCTCAGCTTCTCCATCTGTGGAATGGGAAGAAGAAGAATGCTCACCTCATGCAAAAAGCAACTGTAAGAGTATTTCCCACATCCGGCATCTCAGTTTGTCCTTAAACACATGGCGACAGTGCACAAGGTCATGTTCACCAGTCAGTGGAAGGAGATTCAGAAAGGCTAAGTGACTTACACAGGGCCACCTGGCTGGGGAGTAACCTCTGGATTTTATCCCCCAGCTATCTGACTCCAGACTCTATGAGGCAAGGGAGGCTCCCCCCCACTCCATTTCTTATTCCTAACCCTTCTGGGAAAGTGTCTCTTGGAAAACTTCCAAGACCCTCCATTCACAAGGACCCTTAATCATTTTAATCAAGAACGGAAATATTCATCAACGCAGGGCTCTTTAGACGGATTCAGAGGACTTCCAGAAGAGATCATTTCCCCCTAGCACTGAGTCTTTTTCTGAACGTGGTGCAACTTCACTCCTAATTTGCAATTTCAATTAATCAACAAGTATTTATTTAGCACACGTCTCTATGCAGCACTGTGCTAAATGCTGTGAGCAAAACAGACATCTCTGAGACAGTGCACAGCCCACTGGACTTGAACTTGAAAACCCTACACTTGTCTGTTAGCTCTGTAGTTTTCTCTGGGCTAAAAAATAAAAATAATAAGGAGACCAGTTGTTGTGAGTTACTGGAATGGATTGGATGGTGTCTCCAAAGAGACAGAACACCCTCATAACATGATCTTGTGGATATAAACTTACTTGAAAAGAGAACCTTTGCAGAGGTGATTAAATTAAGGCCATGTTATCATCAATTGTCATATATCAACTTGACTTGAGTAAGAACCCCCTTGCCTAGCAGACTGGTAAATACTGAGTGCGTTGGTGGATGACTGACATGTAAGCCAAACTAAAAAGGAAGACCTGCCCCAGATGTGGGTGGCACCAACCAATGGGCTTGTAGCCTGCACAGAATGAAAAGGGAAAGAAGAAGAAAGCATTTCCCTCTATTTTTCAAGAGCTCCAAATTTTACTGTTGCCTTTGGACAATGGGTTCCAGTTTCTTCAACCTTCCAACACAAACTCTAGCCTATTACACCTGTGATTGCAGGGGATCTTCAGCCTCCAGCTGCCCTAGGATCCTCCAACTCTCCAGCACGCAGGCTGCCACTGTGGATTCCCACTGATGGCTCCTGTGACTCTTCCGCTCTGACCTCGTGAGCCCACCCAACAAATCCCTTTGGTTTTGTTTGGTTGGTTTGGTTTGGTTTTTTAAGAGAAAAAAGACACAGAAAAGAAAAACAAAAAGCAAAAGAGACAACAACAAATTCAAAATAATAACATTACGGGTTTACAAAACAAGATGATAAGGAAGAAGACAACTAGCCTGCCTTCCTGGTGAGTGGCACGTCCAGCATGGACTCCAGGAAGAGAATGATCCATGCCTTCTAAGAACCCACCATGTTGGGTCATGGGGGTTCCAACCAGAAGATAACTAGCCTGCCTTCCTGGGGAGTGCTGCGACTGGTGCAGACTCCAGGAAGAGAAAGATCTGTGCCTCCTGTGTGCCTGCCTGTGCACGGGCTGACAATCAAGACACCCCCAACTCCCCACCATAAGCAACCTGCTGGTTCGGAGAGCCAGCTAAGTAGATAGCAACTAAAGTACATAAAGCAACTAAATGCTTGTGTTGTACGGTTCATTTTGTAGGTCTGGGGCTGGCAGTCTGAGCATCTGTTGGAAGGATGACAGTATGTAATGTAGCAAATATGAGGGATTTCCTTGTCTTGTCTTTGATGCCCAATATTGTTCTCATTGTTTTGCTTTATTCTGATTAATTTTTTTTTTGCTTTATTTCATATTCTGTTTTGATTGGTTTTATTCTGTTTTGTTTTTGGTTTGATTTTACTGTACCTGGTGGAATGGTCAACTGTTGTGAAGGTCACAAGATATACTATAGTAGCTGTTGTTTTCTAGTATCTTGCTTTGAAGTTCTGTACCAGTTCTACTGCTTTGTTTTGACTGACCTTGTTCTGTTATGTTTTGTTGGATTTTACTATCTTTAAAATAAAACTAAAAAATAAACCAAGATGATAGACATTTGACAGTGGTTGTAATATTGCATATCGTTACCTTCAAAAGAGTTGTTTAACAGTGTAGACATGTAAAATTGATCTAATCATATGAGGATTAACTGTTCTTTTTCAATAACTAATACATTTAGTAGTATAGTCATTTTAGTTATCTTATGTGTACATATATACAAATTTATGTCTTTTTCTTTTTTCCTTCCTTCTTTCCTTCTTTCCCCATCTCAATTACTTTTCCTCTTTGAGCAGTTTCTTACCCTTACACAGTATTTATTGTAGATTTTGAATGGTACGTACTTTTTCAGTTTCTTACACTAGGGTGACAATATGGTATTTACACATGTGAGTCTGATTTATTTCACTTATGAGTATGGTCTCAAGTTGCATCCACTTACTTACACAAGTCTCAATGCAATCTTTCTTGATAGCTGAGTAGTACTCCATTGTATAAAAATGCCACATCTTTTTTATCCATTCCTTGAATGATGGGCACTTGGGTTGTTTCCAAGATTTGCTATTACTAATTGTGTTGCTATAAACATGGGTGCACATATATGTTTTTAATTCTTCTAGGAAAATGCCCAGAAGCAGGATAGCTGGGTCAAATGGAATCTCTAATCCTAGATTCTTGAGGAATCTCCACACTGATTTCCACAGTGGTTGCACCAGTCTACACTCCCACCAACACTGGAGAAAAGTTCCTTTTACCCCACAGCCATTCCAGCATTTGTTATTTGTTGATTTCTTGTTATTGGCCATTCTTTCTGGGGTGAGATGAAATCTCAGTGTTGTTTTAATTTGCATTTCCTGAATGACCACTGATTTTTTTCATATATATACTTGCCATTTGTATTTCTTCATTTGAGAAGTATGTATTCATCTCAGATGCCCATTTTTGGATTGGGTCTTTGAATTTTAGGGGTCTGATTTTTTAAAAATTCTTTATATGTTTTAGATAGAAGTCCTTTGTTACAGGGACAGTTGGCTAAGATATTTTCCAATTCATGGGTTTTCTTTTCACTCTGTTGGAGATTTCCTTTGACATGCAAAAACTTTTTAATAAGACAAGATCCCAGTTGTTGATTCTGGGAAGTATTTCCCATGCAGTTTGATTTTTGTTCAAGAACTCTCTGCCTACTCCTATGTCATCAAGATTTTTACCTACTTTGTCTTCCAGCAGATTTAGTGTTTCTGTTTTAATATTCAGATCTTTGATCCATTTTGACTTTAGTTTAGTGCATGGTGATAGGCATGGATCTAGTTTTAGTTTACGGGATATGGAAAGCCAGTTTTTCTAGCATCACTTACTAAAAAGGCTTTCTTCCAGTGTACATGTTTGGCCCTTCTGTCAAAGATGAGGTAGCTGAGTGTGTTTGTAGCTGTGGCTGTATCTTCTAATCTATTCCATTGATCTTTAGGTCTGTTTTTATTCCAGTACCATTCTGATTTTATCACAGAAGCTTTGTAATATAAGTTTCAAGTTGGGGATTGTGATACCTCCTGCCTTACCTTTGTTGCCCAGAATTGCCTTTGCTATTGTAGACCTCTTCTGGTTCCAGATGAATTTTAGGGATGATTTCTCTAGCTCTGTGAGGTACGTAAGTGGTATTTTGATTGGGATTGTATTAAATGTATGTAACAATTTTGGGAGAAAGACCATTTTCACAATGTTTGTTCTTCCTATCCATGAACAGGGAATATTTTTCCATTTTCTGAAATCCTCTTCGATTTTCTTTTTCAGAGTAATATAATTTTCACTGTATAGATCTTTTGCTTCCTTTGTTAGATTGATTCCTAAGTATTTCATTTTTTTGGATGCTATAATGAAGGGTGTGGTTTCCCTTATTTCTCTCTCAGTGTTTGTATACAAGAATGCTATTGATTTTTGTGTGCTGATCTTGTATCCAGAAACATTACTGAATTTGGTTATTATATCTATAAGTCTTTCAATGGATTTTTGGGCATCTTCTATGTAGAGTATCATATCATCTGCAAATAATGATGATTTTACTTCTTCCTTTCCTATCCTTATTCCTTTTATTTCTCTCTCTTGTCTAATTGTTCTGGCTAATGTTTCCAGAACTATATTGAATAAGAGTGATTATAATAGACATCCTTGTTTTATTCCTGATTTAAGGTTAAAGGTTTTCAGTTTTTGTCCATTTAGTAAGATGTTGGCTGTTGGTTTATGATATATGACTTATATCAGGTTGAGGCAGAGACCATCTATTCTGATTTTCTGTAGGGTTTTTATCCTGAATGGGTGTTGGATTTTGTCAAAAGCTTTTTCTGCATCTATTGAGATGTGCATGTGATTCTTGTCCTTGGCTCTGCTGATGTTATGGATTAAAAACTGGTGGTCAACTTAGCACCAGCCAAATTAATTCAGCTGGTGTTGAGTAAAGATGCTCCACCTGAAGAAAGTCGCCAGCATAAATAGATGTGGAGAAGAAGGGCTAGGCATTGTGGGTTCTTTCAAGAGTTGCTGTTTCGAGCTGATGGTTCTCCCAGGGGTGCATGTCATGCTGGCTTCCTCAATATGAATTCGGCCATTATCATTGGGGGAGCTTGGGACCTCATCAATGAGAGTGGCTGTGGTTCACGTTGCAGGAGCTCTGCTCCTCACATTGTGCATCACTTCCTGGCTCCGAAGGGGAAGCTGTGTGCTGGAGAAGCTTGTCACGCTGGGCTTCCTGACCTGTGCTCAACTGTTCTCATCGTTGAAGGAGTGTGGGACCTCGTTGCCACTGAGGATGGCTGTGGTGCTCTTCAGGGCAGCCCCGCTTCTTCTTTTGAGCGTGACTTCTCAGCTCCCATGTAGAACCCTCAACCCACTGCACAGCTCCTTCACCCCGCTGGCATAGACTTCCTAGTTCCACTACTGACCTCTGGCCTTCCCGACACAGAACTATAAATAGACTGCCATGAGTCCTTATTGTGGGCTCTTAGATTTCCAGCTGGATTTGTGGGGGGCATTGTCGTGCATTTGGGTCTCTAGCTGGACTCTTGCAAGACATTGCTGTGGGATTCAGGCCCTCGGCTAAATACCCTGGGTCTTAGTGTTGTGGTCAGATTTTCCTGCACTTTCTTGTGTTCAACTCTGGGTGACTACTATAAAACAGTATTACAAATCCTGTGTCCTGTATGCAGTTGTTCTCCCTGTAACCCCTGACTACAAACCCCCATCCCTGCATTCTTGAGATGAATCCCACTTGATCATGGTGTATATTCTTCCTGATGACTTGTTGCATTCTATTTGCCAGTATTTTATTGAGGATTTTTGCATTTATGCTCATTAGGGAGATTGGTCTATAATTTTCTTTTTTGGTTGGGTCTTTCTCTGATTTTGGTATTAGGGTAATACTTGCTTCCAGGAATGAGTTAGGGAGACTTGCTTTCCTTTAAATTTCATTAAAGAGTTTGAGGATTAAGTCTTCCCTAAATTTCTTGTAGAATTCAACAATGAATCCATCAGGACCTGGGTTTTTCTTTGTTGGTAAGGTTCTAATTACATTTTCAATTTCATTAGCTGTAACTGGGTTATTCAGCAGTTTTACATCTTCTTGATTCAGCTTTGGTAATTCATGCATTTCTAGGAATCTGTCCATTTCTTCTGTGTTATTGAACCTATGGGAGGAAAGGTTTTCAAAGTAGGTACTGATGATCTTCTGTATTTCCACAGGGTCTGTAGTGATTTCACCTTTTTCACCTCTTATTGCATGGATTTGAGTTTTTTGTTTCCTCTTTTTGATAAGGTTGGCTAGGAGTTTATCAATTTTATTTATTCTTTCAAAGAACCAACTCTTCGATTCATTAATTCTTTGTATTGTTTTCTTAGTTTTAATTGCATTGATTTCTGCTCTGATCGTTATAATTTGCTCCCTTCTTTGGGCGTTGGGCTTGACTTGCTCTTCTTTCTGTGGAAGTTTGAGGTGCATCATTAGGTTGTTTATATGTGTTCTTTCCATTTTTCTGATGTGGGAGTTTAGTGTTATAAATTTCCCTCATCCCACAGGTTCCAGTAATTTGTATTTGCATTTTTGTTCGATTGTAGATACTATTTAATTTCTTCTTTAATTTCTTCTGTGACCCACTGGTTGTTTAGGATAGTGTTATTTAATTTCCATGTGTTTACAGTGTCCTCATGGGGTTTTTTGTCATTCATTTCCAATTTTGTTGCATTATGATCAAATAATATGCATGGAATTATTTCAGTTCCTTTGCATTTACTTAAGCATGTTCCGTGGGGTAGTATATGGTCTATTTTAGAGAATGACCCATGTGCAGCTGAGAAGAATGTGTATTCTGATGTTTTTGGGTGGAACACACGGTACACATCTACTAGGTCCATTTGTTCACAAATTTGATTCAGTTCTGTTATTTCTTGGCTGATTTTTTGTTTGGTTGATCTGTCTCTTTGTGACAATGGGGTGTTAAGGTCCCCTGTTATAACTGTATTATTGTTTATTTGATTTTTCATGTCTATTAAGAATTGTCTTACGTAGTTGGGTGCTCCCATATTCGGTGCATATATATTTATGATTGTAATCTCTTCCTCTTGAAGGTTCCCCCAACACGTGTGTAGTGACCTTCTTTATCTCTTTTGATCATTCTTGGTTAGAAGTTCACATTGTCTGCAAACAAAATAGCTACCCCTACTTTTTTCTGGGTTTCTGTTGCATGGAGTGTTATTTTCCATCCTTTGATTTTTAGTCTGTGAATTTTCTTTTGAGTTAAATGTGTTTCTTGTACACAGCATATTGTTAAATTTTGTTTCTTAACCCACTCTGCCAGTCTGTTTCTTTTTATTGGTGAGTTGAGACCATTTACATTGGTTGATATAACTGATATGTACTCACTTATCACTGTCATGTTATGTTTCTGTTGTTGTTTTTCTACTTTTTCTGTTTGTTTGTCCTGCTTAGTGGTTTCCTTTTGCTGTTGTTCTTAGGATTGTAGCTATCTTTATCTCTTTCTAGAGTGTCTTTCAGTACTCTTTGTAGTGTTGGTTTGGTGGCCATAAATTTCTTCAGTTTTTCTTTGTCATGAAAGTATCTTATTTCTCCATCAATTTTTAAGGATAGTTTTGCAGGGTACATCAGTCTGGGTTGAAAGTTGTTTTCTTTCAGGATTGGAAATACTTCACTCCAAGCTCTTCTTGACTTGAAGGTTTGTGTTAAGAAGTCTGCTGTAATTCTGACAGGCTTTCCTTCATAGGTGATCTGACTCCTTTCTCTGACAGCTTTTAGTATTCTGTTCTTGTGCTGAATTTCTGATATCCTAATTATTATATGTCTGGGTGAAGATTTATTTTGGTTATGATTAATTGGGGTTCTGTATGCATCACTTATCTGTATATCAGATCCTCTTCCCCTGTTTGGAAAATTTTCTGCTATTATTTCTGCAAATAGTCTTCACAGGTCATTAGTATTTAGCTCCCTACTTTTTTGTTGACACCCATCAATCTTTTTTTGTTGTTGTTGTTTTGTGGTTTTTTTTATTTAAGCAAAGAAAAAACAGAAAAAAAGTCATATAAAACAAAGACAACAAGCAAAAGAGACAAACAAATGACTAGAGTAAATACACAACAGTAACATTGCAGGTTTACAAAACCGGATGATAGAAACTTGACAGTGGTTGCAATATTGCATATCATTATCTTTAAAATGGTTACTTACATTAACAGATATAGACATGTAAAATTGATCTAATCATATGAGTATTAATTGTTCTTTCTCAATAACGAACACATTCAGCAGTGTGTTCATTTTAGTTATCTTATATATACATATATACAGGTTTATATCTTTTCCTCTTTCATTTTCTCTTTCCACCTTTTCCCTTCCCAATTACTTTTGCTCTTTGAGCTGTTTTTTACCCTTACATAGTATTTATTATAGATTTTGGATCATATATACTTTTCTGTTTCTTACACTAGGGAGACAATACGGTATTTACACATGTGGGTTTGATTTATCTCACATATGAGTATGGTTTCAAGTTGTGACCATTTACTTACAAAAGTCTCAATGCAATCTTTCTTAATAGCTGAGTAGTACTCCATTGTATAAAAATACCACATCTTTTTTTTTATCCATCCTGACACCCATCAACCTTATATTGTTTCTCTTTGCATCTTGCAGTTGTTGAATTGTTGTTTCCTGGTTCCTTGCTATTTTTAAGAAATATTTCCTTTCATGACTGTAAGCTTCCATTCTGTCTTTAAGGTCTGAGAGTCTATCTTCAGCTTCATTCAAGCAGTTTTGCCAACTTTCAACAGAATTTTTAATTCCCTGAATATCCCTTTGAATCTGTTTCATGCATTCTAATTGTGTTTTATTTTGTTCAAAGTTCCCATCATTTTCTATGTTATTCTATTTTTTTTATCTTGATCTTCTTTAGATACACACAGCATTTCTTTTATAATGTTTATCATTTCATTTTTTATCTGAGAGATTATTTCTGATCTGCTTTCCTCTATAGCTTCATGGAGTTGTTTCTTTATTTCAGTTGCTATCATTTCAGAAAGTTCCAGTGTCCTCCATTTCAGTGTCTCTTGGGTTTGTTCTTGTTGGGCAAGAGGACTGAGACTGCATCTTGCTCTTTTGTTTTGTCATTTTCCTCTGGGACCCGTGTGGCTGGTCAGGCAGCCTCCCGATGGATTACACTGGAATGCTGCACTGGATAGAGCTTCAATCCTCCAACATTCCTCTGGCTAACCAGGGCACATCCCCAAACTATGGTGTGAGATCCTTGTGCTCAGTGGCCTGTGAGGCTGGCTGTGTGTTCCCCTGATGTACTTTGTTGGGTTGCTCTGGGATGCTGGGCTGGGCAGAGCTTGTATCCTCCCTGCAGCTAGCAGGGGCACACCCCTGGAGCTTGTCACTGAGGCCTAGAGGTTGGCTGTGTAGAGTTCAGAACCTCTGCAATGGAGATGTCTAGCAGAGATGCACCCCCAGGGTGTGGCACTGGGGCCCTATGCCTGGCTGGGTGGAATTCAGAATCTCTGGGACCCAGGTGGCTAGGCAGAGCGCACCCCTGAGTGTGGCATCACTGGGACCTTGTGTCTGGCTGGGAGGAGTTCAGAGCCTCTGGAGTGCAGGGCTAGCCAGAATGCACCCCCAGTGTATGGTGCTGGGGCCTTGCTCCTGGTTGGACCTGCTCTGTGGCCACACCCCTAAACTATGGGGCTGGGGCCTTGTGCTCTGATGGGTGGAGCTCAAATTCTCCAATACCCACCGGCTATGCTGGCCACTCCCTGATGAGCAGCTCTGGGGCTCTGGACTCGGCTGGGTTCAGTACCTCTGTGTCTTGTGAGGCTGGCTGGGCATTGCCCTGATGGATTGTGCTGGGATGCTGGGCTGGGCAGATCTTGGATCCTCTGTGCAGCTAGCGAGGACTCACTCCTGGAGTGTGGTGCTGCAACCTTACACCTGGCTGAGTGGAGTTCAGAATCTCCAGGACCCAGGCAGCTAGATGGCACACACCCAGAGTGTGGCACCACTGGAACCTTGCATCTGGCTGCAAGGAGTTCAGTCTTTGGAGCACAGGGCTAGCCAGATTGCACCCCCAGCGTATGGTCCAAATCCCTTTGTGTATGCATGTATATTTCATATTGATCCTGTTCCTCTTGAGAGCCTTAACTAATACAGGCTGTTAGGATGAAGATTTCATTCTGGTTTATCCAAGTGCACCCCAAATCCAATGGCAAGAGTACTTACAAGAGAGAGAAGCCACAGACATACAAGGAGGAGAAGGCCTTGCACAGACAAGGAACCTGGGGACCAGCAGGGCCTGGAGAAACCCCAGGTTCTTCCCGGGAGCCCGCAGAGGGAATGTGACCCTATAAACACCCTGACTTCACATTTCTGGGCTCTAGGACTTTACAGGAATCAATTTCTGTTGCTTAAAGCCATCCACTTGGGGACAACTTGTTAGGTTAGTGCTAGGAAGCTAATACGATTGTTTACCACTGTGTAACAAATTATTCCAAACTCAGCAGCTAGAAGCAAAACTTGCTCATGATCTTCCGGCTTTGAAGGTAGGAAACCCAGGTTCTCAGAGGCCAAAATCAAGGCATGGCCTGGCCACACGCTCACTGTGACACCTCAGGGTCTGTCTGGAGCTCACAGCGGCTGAAGGGCTAAGGCCCCTGTTCCCTTGCCAAGGACCAGCCAGGGCCACACATTGTGCCAAATGACCATGTGAACTCCCTGCCACGTGGTCCCCTCCATCTTCAGAGCCAGTGATGGCACACATCCCTCAGGTCAAACCCCCTTGGCCTGCAGATCGCTGCCTAACTTTGTCTCTGACTCAGAGCCAAGTTTAAAGAGCGCACATGATACGCAGGCCTGCCAGAGCATCTCCTGCAGCCGTGCCTCATCCTGTTACCCAGGCCTGGGATTAAACTTGCTCTTATTCTTATCCACATGCACCAGAGGCACAGGGGTGAGGGGTCTGTTTTAGAACTTCACGCACCATGGGTAGTTATCAACATCAAATATAGGAATGCTTGTGAAATTGTCTTATGAATGACAATGCTTAACAAATGTGAAAGGTAATTACTTCCTTAAAATACACAGTAGTTAGTTAGTTTTGCAGTACTGGAGACTGAACTCAAGTCCTTTACCCTGAGCTGCACCCCCAGCCCTTTTTATTTTTTATTTTGAAACAGGGTCTCACTAAGCCCCTAAACTGCCCAGGCTGGGCTGGAACCTGTAATCCTCCTGTCTCATCTTCTCAGAATGTTGGGATTATGGGCATGAACCACTCTGCCTGTTTTAGGATCTTCTTCACCTCTTCCTTTTTGCCTTCTCTGAGGACTGTCTTCCAAGGAATCATGCAGAACAGCCCTCCTTCTGGCTAGCCCGGGAGCACGCCTGTGTCTGTGAGAAGTTGCAAGAGTGGAGCCCGTGGGAACCTTTCCCTTCATCCCTCCTCATCCCATCACTGTGGACCGCGGCTTCCTCCAAGCAGGCTCTGTCAGGCAGGAGCACAGGCCACCACCACAGGCTCATTAGAGGACCTAGTGCGGCATGTACAGGGCAGCCAGAGTCTGAGAAAGGAGAAGGAAGGCCTGAGGCCGAGGGGGAAGCACACACACACAGAAGTGTGTGGGCACACATGCACGCAGGTGGGTGGTGCTTTGAGAAGCCACCACGGCTGAGCCAAGACTCTGGGTGATGGTGGTGGCTTTTCCTTCCCTGATCTTAGACCCAAGCCAGGGGGAGTACTACAACCCTATTCATTCTGTCTTTTCCTTTGGGTATACTGAATCCTGTCTTAGTTAGTTTTTGTTGCTGGATAAAATACCTGACACTCACAACTAAGGAGGAGAAGTTTATTTTGGTTTTCAGTTTTTAGAGATTTTTTTTTTTTCAGTCAACAGTTGGCTGGCTCGAAGGCAGGAAGGGGATGGTGGAAGGGTCTGGCGGAGAAGAAGTGTGCACATCATGGAGGAGAAGAAGCAGAGAGAAAAGGGAGGAATGGAGGAGGGAGATAAACCCTTGCAGGCCACGCCCCCAGGACTGTCTCCTTCCACCAGGTCCCGCCTCCTAAGAGCAAGGCAGCTATGAATATTTCAGTGGGTAAATCCACTGATGAGTATAACACCCAGCCCATGACTGAGTCATCTCCCAAAAGCAGGAGGTTTTGGGGAGTCATACAGATATAAACCAAAACAAATCCTTTCCCCCTCATTTTATAAGGAAACCAAGGATCAGATCACTTAAGTTACTGGCTAATGTCAGTGCTAAGATATACCATATATATATAAATATACATATATTCCTGCCCTAGTCTCAATGGAGGAACCAAACACTATTTAAACCTAGGTTCCTCTATCCTTTTGAAGATTATTAATATAAGAAGAAGCCTCTTTTTTTGTCAAAGGACTTCAGCTGTATCTATATTGTTCTTTCTTTCTCTTTTTTGTTCCTTTGTCATCTGAAACAAAAACGACTAAAAGAATAAAATGGAATTTTTGTTAAGCTACGTCTTAGTTCTCTCTTTGCCGAGACATAGTGTCTGGCACCCACAACTCTAAGGAGAAGAGGCTAATTTGCCTCATAGTTTGTAGAAGTTCCAGTCCATAGTTGGCTGGCTCCAAGGCAAGGCAGCATGACAGAGGGCCATTGCAGTGGAGAAACAGTCTGTGGCATGGCAGGCAGGAAGCAGAAAATGATCAAGGGAGGAGGAGTGAGATAGACCCTTCCAGGCCAAGGACCTACCGCCTCTACTCAGGCTCCACCTCCCAACATCATGGTTAGCTATCAACTCATCAATGGACAAATGTGTGGGTATCATAGCCCCATGATCCAATCACATCCCCAAAGACCCACCTATGAGTATATGAGGCTTTGAGGGACATCTAGATATAAACCATAATACCATACATACTGAAAAACTTTCATAAGTAAGCCTTTGAACTACATAGCCTCCTAAACCCAACTCACTTTTGGGACAGTAACTCCTAGAGCCCTGGAACCATTAGCAGGGGTCCAGCTCTGTTTACAATTATAGCTGCCCATTTTTAGGAAGTAGCAAAGCTGATATTTTTACACTAACAGGTAAAACTAATAAGTATCCCTTTTTTCCCCTTATCCTCATTCTTCACAAATATCATGGCCTGGTTTTTGGAGCCTGAAGTTTATCACTGTGGGCAAGAGGGTAAGAAGACATGGGAGAAGTTTGTTCCAAAGTTAAACCAGTGCCAGAGGAGGACTGAGAGAGATCCCACAGCCTGGGTCAGTTTGACAAACATTTGTTGATATTCCCACTGATAAAAGCTCACCATCTAGTGGAAAATATGAAAAAAATGATTGTATTATAATATTTTATTCACAGTAGATTTGTAAAGCACTCTAAGAAGACTGCAGGCAATTCTTACACCATAGAGATGGTATGGGGATTAGCGGAAAACCACCAAGAAATGGTGAACTTTAAATAGTGAGGCAACATTTGCCAGTGAAATAAGGGATAGGAGAGGGCATTCTGGGTAAAAAACATGAGCAGAGGCCTGGACACACATGGAATGACTGCATGAAGTGTGTGTAAGTCAGGAATGTTCTCTATCTTGCCATGGTAACAAACATCCCCAAATCTCAGTTATAGCACCAAGAATTAGACAACACGGTCACTATGGTCAGCAGTAACTGTCCATGCTGTCTTCACTCCAGGGCACTGACTGATAGAACAGTCACCATCCTAAAATTATGTCCAGTACTGAAGCCACTGGCCATGTGAGGCTGTTCAGTGGGCTGCCATATTGGATGGCGTAGATGTCACAGAATAGTTTCCACATTGGAGATTTCCATTGGCTAGCCTGGTCTAGAATCCTGGTCTGCAAACTTTGGCCTGTGAGTTAAATCCAATCTGCTTCTTGTTTTCTTTTTTAAACAAAAATTGTATTGGAATAGATTCCTGCTTGCCCAGCTAGGTACCATCTAGGATCTTCTCATATAGCAACAGTGGACTGCATGGGCTACAAGGCTGAGCACATTTATAGGAAGTTTCTTGATACCTGGTCTAGACCATTGCCCAGTTGTTATGGAGAAGGAAACAAGTCCCCAGCCCACATGCTCCCTCTGCTCACACTTCATCGGCCCAAACCAGTCACCTCACCCAGCCAACCACCAGGGAGCCAGGAAATACAATATTTACCATTTGTCTAGAAGGAGGGGAAACCTGAAGCATTTGACATAGGGTGACACCAACACAGGACATGGCTGGATGTGGCGCAGAAACCTCAGCTGATTCTAAAGCACCCAGAAGTTTAAACTTCAGCCCAAGAGGCTTAGAATGTCATCCAGACTTTGAGAAGAGGAAAGAGGCAGGTCCAAGAATCATATTGGAAAGGAGACTGTTGGAAATGGATGGGAGTAAGCAGTACTGGTAGCTGGGGAAAATGAGGGAAAGAATCCCAAAGACCTGGGTCAAGGCTTGAATCTCTCCCTGGGCGGACACTCCTCTGTCCTGACTGGTCAGATCCCATGACCTAGGCAGCAGGATGAAAACAGAGAACACCTGTATAAGCACCTCCCTCCCAAAACCAGGCATCGTCCTAAACATCTGCATACTACTTTACCCTCCCCACAAGCCTATGATGTGGGTTCTATTTTACCTCTGTGTGATGAGGAAGCTTAATTGTCAGGTTGATTGACTTGGGAGTGGCATAGGGAATCAGCAAAACACACTTCTGAGTGTGTCTGGGTGGGGCACAGAGGCATGACTTAGGGGACTGTATCAGGTTCCTCTCTCCTTCTCCTAGCACTGTTTCCCTGCTCTGCTTCCTGGTTGGTATGACCAAAGAAGTTTTGTTCCACCACATTATTCCAACCTGATGTTCCTGCTTTGGAGATAGGTGACCATGGACTGACCTCTACATGCCTTTCTACCATGATGTTCTGCCTTGAAACTGACCATGGACTAAACTCTCCGTGCCTTTACACCATGATATTCCTGCCCCAGAGTCATCCATGTACTAACTTGACCCTGTCCTTCCACCATGATATTTTCCTTGAAGGTGACCATGGACTGAATTTTCCATGTCCTTGCACCATTATATCCTGGCTTGAAGTCAACACCAAATTGATTTGCTCACACCCTTCCGCCATCATGTTCCTGCCTCCTTGAAGTCAACCATGGACTGAATTCTCTACACCCTTCTTCCATGATGCTCTTCCTCGGAGCCAAGCATGGACTGAATTCTCCACACCCTCTACCATCATGTTACTGACTTGGAGCCAACCATGAACTGAATTCTCCAAAACCATGAGCCAAACCAAACTTCTCCTGTTAGATGTGGGTGCCAGGTGTTTGGTCCAGCTGATAAATACACTCTATCCTCCACAGAGGGAAACTGAGGCCCAGCAGGATAAATAAGCTGCCCAAGCCTTCCAATGAAGGCTGGTGCTAGAATCCCAAGCCTAGCATCTGTGACTGCAGGGCCCCGTGCCCAGAGCCACATCCACAGGCAGCTGCACGGGGCACAGAGGGCCCTGCCTGGGCTGAGCCTCTGATTCTCTCCACCCTGCCCCACTGACCGCAAAAAGCTACCCATGCACAGAGCATGGCGCTGGTGTCTTTTCCTCTCCAAAACACATCAACTGATTTTGTCTGGAAGTGTTTTACAAGACCCAATTATACCTCCTACAGCCCCTGCTGCACGGCCGGGTCCCCCCAGGACTGTAAAGGGCCTTTTCTTGTTTCTAAACTCCTCTGAGTCCATCACACCTCAGCCCCGCCCTTGTCCTCTTCCTAAGGTTCTCTAACTAGGTTAAGAACTATGTTTATGATCCTGAGAACCGGCCCGTGTTATATTAGGAAAGTTCAAAGCTCCATCTCTCCCAGTAACTTGCAGAACATTTCAGTAAATTCAGAGGCCTGGTCTGCAGCCAGCTCCAAACAAAATCATCTCCAGCAGCCCCAGCCCTGGGCAGCACTGGAACAAGGACACGATCCTGGCTTGTGTGAACCTGAGTCCCACGCAGGCCTCCCCTCGCTACCCGATGACCCTGGGCTCGTTTCTTAACCTCCTTGAGCCTGGGCTTTCCCATGGTTAGCATACAGAGTCAGAATGTGGAGGATAATGGCATCATGGAGATTGTGCAGTCTACTGAGGCACAAATGTTAGTTCTCTTCAAACTCTGAGTGGTCAACCAGCATGGTGGCATGCACCAATAATCCCATTGCTCAAAGAGGCTGAGGCAGGAGGGTTGCAAATTTCAGCCCAACCTGGGTAACGTAGCAATTCAGCAAGACCCTGTCTCAAAATAAAAAAGAGGCTGCCGATGGAGTTTAGGGTGAAGGTCCTCTGTTCAATACCCAGGACCACAAAAATCAAGAAATCAATACATAAAAGTGTTCGTAGCTGATCACCATGTACCACACAAGGTGAGATTTTAAGACAGCCCTTAGCCAGGTTCAGTGGTGCATCCCTATAATCCCAGCACCGAGGCAGAAGGATCTCAAGTGTCACCTGGGCAAGTTAGCAAGACCCAGTCTCAAAATCCAAACTAAACAGGACTGAGGCTGCAGGTCAGTGAGAAGCCCTGTGATTAACCCCACTACAGCAAAAACATGAAAATTAACAAAAACTAGGCCCTTACACTAAGATCCAGTAATGCTTTTAATTTCTTGTTTTCTAATCTTACAACGTTTTTCACATCTTTTCCCAATCCAGCTTCTTTGGTTGTTTTCATTTTGGTAAAGGTAATTTGTCTATTTCTTTGCTGAAAAGCCCACTATGATTATAATTTTTCACTGATTTTAGAAATTCAGTTAAATTATTTAACCATATTAGAAAAGAATTTAGAATGGGAACAACCAGGACTCTGGAAATTATGAGAACTAAATGACATAACGTTGGTCTAATGTAACTGTGTAGCCCAGGATGGCCTTCAGTTTACGATCCTCCTACTTCAGCCTCCAGAGTGCTGGAACTACAGGTGTGCGCCACAACCTGTTGAAAAATTAAATTTAAAATAATAAATTAAATATGTTGGTTGTCTCCGTTTCCTCTGGGGCTGTGATGGGTGGGCTTCAGGGAGAACGGCGAGCATGGCTCCTTCCTGAGAGAATTCCTACCTGCGGGGACCACAGGGGCTGGAGCTGCAGGAAGCTGCAACTCCTTGCCTGCTGGGCCATGTGTTTCCGAAGTCACCACACAGTGGGACCCAGCTTTCTCAGACAAGGGCTCATCAAATCCCTGCTGGGCAGAGACAGCCAGGATGCCTCTTCCTGTGCCCCGTGTGCTGGAGCTCAGAAAGAGCTGTCTGTTTCAGCTACTTCTCTTGTCACTGGGACACACTACCCAACACCACAACATAGGAAGCATAGGAAGGAGGGGTTTACCTGGGCTTAGTTTGCGGAGGGTTCAGTCCATGGTCAGCTGCTCCAAGGCAGGGCGGCAGGGTACAGGTGCCTGGCAGAGGAGAGCTGCTCAGGGCATGGTAAACAGGAAGTGGAGAGAAGGGAGGAGCCAGGGGGAGACAAACCCTTCCAGGCCAGGTCCCTAGGACTGCCCCTTCTGCTATGCCCTGCCTACTAAACACCCATCATCCAATCAGCTTGCAAAGGCCCCATCTCTGCGTGCATGCGGCTTGCGGGGCATCCAGATCTAAACCGTACAACCTTCCTAGGTCTTAATAGTGACCCAAGGACACAGCGGAGACTGTAGCCCAGGACAGAGCTGGCCGAGCCCCAGGACCAGCCCTGGAGGAGCAGAACAGAGGCCCAGCCAGACCGTGAGCAAGGCAGCCTGCAGACAGCCAGCCCTGCCGGGCAGGACCAGGCCAGGCAAGTCCCAGCACCCTCCGTCCCTCATCCCTGGGGGACCCTCGACGAGGACCCCAGCTGAGGCACGACTGGCTCCCCTCCCTGCTGTGGACCCAGAGCTTCCCTGCTGCTCCCGCTGTCCACAGTCCTGCCTTCCTCCTGCTCGCGTCTTTCTCGCGGGTCACAGGGACTGTAGAGGGAGCACTGGACGAAGTCCACGGACTGGCCCCTGTCACAGCGCCAGTGCAGTGGGGTAGCCCCAACGGAGCTTCCCTTGGGTTCACGTTCCTCATGTTTCATTTCTTTTCTTTTTGTTTTTTTTGAGACAGGGTCAAGGACTGGGCTTGTACTTGTGATGATCCTCCTGCCTCAGCCTTCAGAGTACAGGGATGACAGGCGTGCGTGTGCAGCGTGGGTGTGTCTGAAACCTGTCTGGCTGTCTTGCTCAGAACCATCTGGCCAGGCTCCCTCCTAGGGGCTTTTCCTTCCATCCCCTTGACCATCTGACCTCAGTCCAGTCTGTACCCACGCTACACAGAGGAGGAAAAAGCCGAGGTTGGGGATCCAGGCAAAAGTGCTGGCTCACGAGGGACTCGGTGACTTAGGACAGCAGATGAGGCTGGCGCTGGGGTGGTGTCTGCCTACGAGTGGTGCAGGGGCTCCAGGACCTGAATTGCAAATAATCTAATAGTCGTTCCTTTTTGCTATCCCAGATTCTGCGCGAGGAGTCTGGGCAGGGTATGGACGTCTCTCTTGAGACTCTGGTCGGATGTCACTGAGCTACCATCACCTGTAGACCTCAAGTGGCTGCTCCCGCGGCCCCCTGGCAGCACCAGCTGCTGGCTGGGGGCTTTAACCCACCTCCCCGGGTGTCCCCAGATACTGACAGTCCTCACACGTAGGGTTTGCCCTTCCTCAGTGAATAGCTCAGGGACAAAGATGGGACCCACAGTGCCCTTGTGACCTGGGTCGGAGGTCACACCAGGTCACTCCTGTCTGTTCAGTTGACATGGCGCAGGGCCTCTGATCCCCATCAGAGGGGACTGCTGAGAACATCCTCACTGTTTAGATCTACATGTCCCCAGAGCCTCAGGAGCGGCTAGGTGGCGCTTTTGGAAGCTGATTGGACGGTGGGGGTTTAGGAGGCGGGGCCTGGAGGAAAGGGCGGCCCCAGGGGCGTGGCCTGGAAGAGTGCCTCTCCCTCTGGGTCCTCCCTTCTCTCTCCACTTGCTGTCTGCCATGCCCTGAGCAGCGCTCCTCCGCCGGACCTCTGTGGCCTGCGCCTGCCTTGGAGCAGCCGGCCATGGACTCAGCCATGAGCGTAAATAAACCCATCCTCATAAGTTGAGGGCTTTGGGTACTTTGTCCCAGCAACAAGAGAAGCAGTGAACACAAGCGTAATGCCAAGGAGTAGGGTCGTCAGGGGCCACCTTGGAAGTCGGTTGCAGCCTGTGCATTAATTAAGCTCCACTGTTTTAGGTGCAGCCCTGCACTGTACTGGGAAAGGGTCCCATCGCTGGTTTCGAAGCCACGTCACCTGTGCTGTGCAAATCCTTCAGAATCCGCTGCACCGCACACGGAGCCTGTGTAGAGCAGTCACTCAGTAAAAATGTGACTGCATGAATGAGGCTAAGAAAGGGAGTTTAGTCCTCACGCCTCCCGTGCCAGCCCCCTGGTTTGTAAACCAAATAGACAGCAGAGGCCAGAGCTGGTCATCAAGGTGGCCCAGGTCACACAGCCAACAAGGAGCAAGGCCGGTCCAAATGCAGAGATCCCTGGCTTCGAAACCCCAGCCCTCACTGGCCTTGGAGCTGGGTGGTGGCAGGAGGCCACCTGGTGGTTCTCTCAGGGCTGAGACCTCTCTGGCCGGAGCCATCTGTGTCCAGCTCGGCAAGCCGCTCTGCGTCTCGCCCACAAGAACTTCCAGTTTCAGAGTCAGAGGCCGCACCAGGCACGGAGGAAGAGGCCTGAGCCACTCCTGGTTGGGGGTCTTCCTTCCTGGGGTCCTGGAATCCATGGCCCAGCCTTCCTGGGGCTTCCGGTCATATTGTACCAACTGCCACACTTCCGGCCACAGTTTGCCACACTTCCGGCTCCTCCCCCCATCTTCTCTCCCCTCCTCTGCTGGCTGGTCCTCCTCAAGACCCTTTGTTCCTAGGTGAAGCCACAGGCCCTGGGTTCGAGGGCTCCACTCTGCCTCTGAGGGGTCACTTATGCAGGTACCGCCTCTCTGAGCCTCTCCCAGGAGGCTACGCATGGCCCATAGGTGAGCCAAAGCTGCCTTGAACTCACTGTGGAGCCCAGGCTGGCCTCGAACTGACAGCAATCTTTCTGCCTCAGCCTCCCCAGTGCTGAGATGACAGGCATGTGCCACCACGCCTGGAAGGAGAGTGGGTCTTACATGTGTTCTTTTACAAACATACACACATGCATGCGCGCGCACACACACACACTGGGGCAATACCTGAAGGAAAACAGCAGGTTAACTCTGCGTTGTGGTGACAGTGTTGCGTTCGCTTTGTCCAGTCTGGTTCAGTTGTACATCTCTGTATGCATCAGTTATACCCCCAATAAAGCTATTTTTAAAACCGACCAGTCAAGCCAGCCATTCTGGTGCGCAGCCGCAGCCTCAGCGCTCTGGGCGGCTGAAGCAGGACAATCTCAAGTTCTGGCCTAGCTTGAGCAATTTAACAACTTTTCAAGACCCTGTCTCAAAATAAAAACTAGAAAATACTGGGGATGCAGCTCGGTGTAGGTTCAGTATCTTGCACCATAAAAGGAAACAAAATAGATCAAAAGCCTTAAATGTAAAAATAGAGTCCAGGGGTTTGTGGTGTCGCCCACGTGCAGAGGAGGGGCCAGGGGCTGGCGGGAAGGGTGGGTCTCACGATAGGGCTGCAGGGAGGGGGGAAGGGGCGGAGCATCCCACTCCCAGCGGCTGTCACCACGCGGGGCTGCCCCAGGCTCCCACTCATGAACCTGTGCTTTCCCAGCTGTGTGCACCCCGGGGGGGCTCTGCGGGCTGCAGGGTCAGCCCCGGTGGAAGGCCTGTGCCCTCTGATGCCCCCACTCCCCATGCGTGTTGGTTGATTGACTGCTGCAGGACCCGGAGGACGCGACCCGGTGTTGGTGAGGACTGTCCTCTGTCCCCGGTTGTCCCTTCCCTCCGCTTCCCACTCACACCAGCTGCTCCCCAGGGCCCCGGTGCAGCACTGCCGGCCTCCTGCCCCGCCGCGTGCCCCACATCCAGCGCGGTGACCGCGGCTGGTCCTGCTGCGAGCAAGTCGCTCTCCTGCCGGGATGGACGGAATGAGCGCCCACGCCTCCGACTCCGGGAGAGCAGACTGGCAGATGCGGTTCCGAGGGGCCGGCCTGGGCTGGACGTGGGGAGCCTGGTTCACCAAGCCCTGCCTGGCTGTGCACGCTGCCGTCAGTGGGAGTGGACGCGACCTCCGCCCCCCCACCTCCTAACCTTCCTCGCTTACAAATCAGAAGTGCGGCTGCCCAGCCCTGGCCTGGGATTCTGAAATACTCGTCTGTTTGTTTCAGTTTTTGAGACAGGGTTTTACTATGGACTTCAGGCTGGCCCTGGACTCACAGAGATCCTCCTACCTCAGCCTCCCAGAGCTTGTGCCACCACGCCTGGCTGTGAAACTGTGCAGCTGCCTCAGCGACACAGTCTGAACCTGTCCTCCCGGAGTCTGCAAGCGCCGAAACCTTAAGCCACCAGAGGCTCCCAGAACCATCTCCTTGCCCGGTGAGTCGGGTCACTCTTAGCATTGCACTGGGCAGGACTCCTGCCCAGAAGCCCAGCTGCCCCCACCCCGGGCTGTCAAGAAGGCTGGAGGAGGCAGCCGTCCCAGTCCAGTAAAGCCACTTGTCCTGAGGAGAAAGCTCCTACCTCACTCTTTACTCCTGCGAAGTCTCTCCTGCAAAATGAGACAGAGCCGACTTTGGAAGGCAGTTGAGTCACAGGCAAGCAAGAATACATTCCTGCCCAGCTTGAATTTGATGCCTGCAATCAGACACATATAAAAAGAGCTGGTGTGGTGGTGCACGCCTGTAATGCCAGCACTTAGGAGGCTGAGGCAGGAGGATCGCCGTGAGCTCCAGGCCAGCCTGTCTCAATCAAGCCATAGGCAACTGTTTTTCCGTATCGCCTGCTGTGCGAGTCACAGAGACACGGGCGTTGAATGACCACGGTGTTCCATGCCCGAGCCTCCCGCATCCTGTCAACACAGCAGGAGCTGGCACCCACCCCTCTTTGGTGACCCTGTAGGTAAACAAGTCTCGGTGCTGGGCACAGGGAGTGCTGGGTGTGACGGGGAGTGGTGGTAACTCCGGGGACAGCACCAGTGTGCGCAGGGCTGGGCAGCAGGGTCCCTGTCTCCATTAAGGGTGACCTCACTCAGCACCCGCTCAGGAGGCATCACACAGGGACAGGTGGGGTTTCCCACATCGCCCTCTCCTGGCCCTCTGTGCCTGCAGAGTCACAGCATGGCCACCACAGGGCATCTGGGGAACAGGCAGGCATCCAGGCCGGAAGTCCTGTACCTTGTGTGCCCAGAGCAGTGCCCGGTGCTCTGGGAGGTTAGGGTGCAGGGCTGATGTGTGCTGCTTATCAGGGAGTCCCTGGGTGCTGACAGAGGAGCTGCCCAATGATACACACGTGGGTGTGCGAAGGACGAGTGGATGGGTGGATGATGGGCGGTGCACGGATGGTGGATCGATGGGTGGATGGGTGACGGATGGATGATGGATAGGTGGGCAGATGATGGATGGATGAATGGGTGACGGATGATGGATAGGTGGAGGAATGGATGCATGGATGGATGATGGGTGATAGATGGGTGATGGATGATGGATGAGTGAATGGTGGATGGATGATGGAGAGATGCTGATGGATAATGGATGGATGATGGACGGGTGAATGGTGGATGGATGATGAGTGGTAGATGGATGATTGGTAGATGATGGATGGGTGAATGGTGGATGAATGGTGGGTGGATGACGGATGATAGATAATCAATGGATGATGGATGAATGTGGATGGATGATGGGTGGTGGGTGGATGATTGGTGGATGATGGATTGGTGAATGGTGGATGAATGATGGGTGGATGATGGGTGGTGGGTGGATGGTGGATGAGTGAATGAATAAATGAATGATGGATGGATGTGGATGGATGTGGATGGATGTGGATGGATGATGGGTGGATGTGGATGGATGATAGGTGGTGGGTGGATGGTGGGTGATAGATGATCAGTGGATGATGGAGGAGCGGTGGATGGATGATGGATGGATGAGGGCTGCATCTTACCCACAGGCTTCACTAGCAGAGTGGGCTTTCAGCTCAGGGTGTCCTGCTGAGCTTGCTGAGGGCAGTCTCTCCCAGGACAGAGAGGACCTGCCCAAGCTGAGGCCCCCCAAGCCTGGTGTGATCTCCATTGGCAGGCATCACTGTGCTGTCCCCAGCGTGTAACAGAAACCACTGGACTTGCTGCCATGCCGAGAAGGACCTCACCCTGCCCCGCGTGTGTTCACATGGCTGGAAATCTCTGTGGTCCACGGCTGGGGTGGCCGGGGGTGGGGATCCCAGAGCCTCGCTCGGTCCTGCATCCTTGGTGACAGTAAGAGCCTCGTGTCCCTCAGCCGGATGCCCCAGCACCTCGGGCTGCAGCTCTGCACCCACCCTGCCCACCCTGCCCCTCCCGGCCGCGGGTTCCTCCTGACCCAGCTCCCACCACACCACCGCTCCCCAGGGCGGTGTCCTGCCAGCCCGGGTCGCGCATCTCCGCCGGTGGAAACCTCAGCCCTCGTAGGGACCAGTGAGCCCCTTCCGTGTTGCACCTGCAGGCCCGGGGGCACGACATCAAGCTTCCACCCCAAGGGACCTTCAGAGCCTGTCACAGTCTTCAAAGCCACTCTGCAAACCGGGCTGGCAGCGCTGACTGGTGATCCCGACACTCAGAGGCTGAGGCAGGCGGATGGCAAGTTTTGGCCCAGCCCAGGCAACTGCATGCCTTAGCAAGACTTTGTTCCCAAATATAAAATGGAAAGGGCTGGGGGTGCCGCTGGGGCGAAGGCCCTGGGCTCTGTCCCCGGGTTCTGTCCCCAATGTCACAGGAGTAAAGGAGACCCAGCACCTTTCCTGCGGCCCGGGCCTCCTGAGTGGCTCCCACGTGGCCTTTGGTGCGCGCTGGCATTGGTCGGGTTCTCTGCAGGAGGGGAGGTTAACCGCAGGGGGTTTCTGGCTCTGTCCCCAGCTGTGCGCCCTGGCGCACTCCCGGGCTGCGGCCACATCCTCCGCGGGGAGGGGTGCCATTTGTCCTTACACCAGCGGGACTGGGGCGCTGCCCAGCCGCAGTAGGGCGGGGAGGCTGGGGCAGGAGCAGAGCCGGCCGGGAACCCATCGCCTGCAGGTTACTGGGTTAAGTAAACACCGCTGTTAGAAGCCTGGCCCGGCCTGTGCATCGCCCACATCTCACACTCATCAGGGACTCCAGCCACGCTCAGCCGGC
>RJWM01023856.1:0-31523 GCA_004363535.1 Dasyprocta punctata | reverse complement strand
ATCAGTTGGCTGGGGCTGTCTGGGAGCCTCCCTACAGAGATGCTAATGTATTGCTATAGAGATGAGATGGATAACACATTCTTACAACTGCAGGAACATAATGGGGAGATAAGGGGGTTAATTTAGGGCTAAGTATACTCTTATGTTTTATAGGCTTTTAGATAAGGACACCATTAGAGAGTACTTGTTAATAGTACTAGTACACTTCTAGGCTTTTAACTAGGTATAAATTTTATGCCTATGCTAACTAATCATATAACTATAGAAACCATGTTATCATAGAGACATCTGTTGCTTTTCTTTTTTTTTTTCTTATCTAAACTTCCGACCCTGGCCAAAAAAGGGATATATAACACCTTGTTTGAGCTTACAATAAATGAAGCAGATTCACACAGTCTCTGAGCTGTTTGTGTGTCTGTTATCCACGCGCCAATGCTCAGCCCACCTTCGGGGTCCACTCTGTGGACCTAGCCTGGCTGGACCGCGGCAAATAATGCCAATTAAATTTTGTCAATATCTACTTGTGTACTGCACCAATCAATCAAAAGAAATCACACGTTTTATTTTGCTCTTTGTGACAGGCTGACACTGAAGACTAGTCATAGGCTATAAAAACAGATTTGAAAGAACGAGTTTTGCATATTATAGATTCTCATGAACCTGGAGATTGTAAACTCTCAATTCTGAGTTTTAGTGCAAATGCAAGTCGACTTTCATCCCTTCTTTAATAACTTTAGTCTCTCGTTGTCTAAGTAATTATTCACCAATATAGTTGCCTTGTAGGGTTGAAAGTCAAGTTCTATTGGCACTAAAACTCAGAATTAAGAGTTGACAATGTCCAGGTTCATGAGACTCTATTTTCAGGCTCCCATTTCAATTTTTGGGTTTTATTTCTTCTCAATCAGTACCTTAATTTTATCATAATAGATTACTCAATGTTGTAAATTCAATTTCTCTTGTAACTCAGCCAGCAACAGAAATAGATTCTGGGTTTGGTTTTCAGAAATATCAGACTTGCAACATGGAAAGTAATGTTTGTTCTGTGGAAATGTAGAAGTTTTATTGTTCTTTACCTAAGATTTTAATCTTGCAAACTGGAGACCTGAGCTTATGATTTTTTCCTTCCACCATATTCTCCTCACAGGAACAACTGAACCCTTACATTATATTCATCAGTTTAAGATATCTTATGGTAGTAGTTGTTTATGCAAATCCTCCTCCCAATACTCATAATGTAAACATAGTTATTACGGGTTTGGATTTTAAATGTCCCACACAGTGCAAATGTTAAGGGTTTTTTCACTATTCTGTGGTGCTACTAGGAAGTGGTGGAACCTTTGGGGTTTCAGACTTACTGGAAGGAAGTTGGACTATTGAGTGCATGCACTTGAAAGGGACATGCAGGCTTAGATTCCCAACCTCTCACAGTTTTGTGGCTGCCATGAAGTTAGAAGCTTTGCTCCAACATACTACCTTGCTATTATATTTCTGCCTCACCACAGATCCAAAAGCAATGAAGTCAACTCTTCTTGAATTGAACCCTGTGAATCTGTGAGCCAAAATAAGCATTTCCTACCTCTAAATTGCTTTTTCTCTGGTATTTGTCACAGTGATAGAAAACTTACTTAAACAATAGATATTCACAGGAAATAATTATAATAAATGATTTAGTAGCACTCACTTTAGTCCTGGAAATAAAGACTTTGGTGACTTAGTAAGTTCAAAATTTAATATAAATTTTATATCAAATTAAGTAGGAATACTATTCCACGTAACTCAATCAATTTGGTGAAACCACTTTTAGAGTTATGTTCACTTGGAAAATATCTAGCATTTACCTTTAGTCAGTCAGAATTTGGTCAAAAAGCATAACGGCTATGAGTAAAATATGATATGCAATTTATGATGAACAATATAACCCTCTGTACTGGCTGGGCAGGCGTGGTGAGGCTGCTGTATCTTATGTCTGACATGAACAGAAATTGCAGGTGGAAGGAAAAACAGAAGCAAATGCATTGCAAAAACTCTTGATGACTAATTTTGTTTTTATTTTTATTTTAACCTGAGAAGAAAAAAAAATCTACCTAACTTTAGGCATTATTAATTTTGGATTCTGTCACTGGCAACCAAATATGATTCCCAATCTGTAATTACAGAAAATATCTATTTACCTAAATTTCTAAACTACTTCATGGATTCACTGCTCCAAGTTCAAATTCCCACAAAGTATTTTCCAAATACTTTTTCCTGTCATAGGTCTCTGTAGCTGGATTTCCACACTCTATTATTAAAATGTTATACACTAATACCACAATTTACTTCCTCTAAACTTTACGTTTTGGATATTTATCCACCTTCTGTCCAAACTAACACATTACATGAACACAATGTCTGCATACTTTGTATTTTGAAATTATTTTTAAAAATGCAAGGTGAATAACCAAATGGCAAATTCAAATTTCCATGTTATATGTTTCTGACAAAGATAAGATCATTAGAAGAAAAAGACATCCTACCAAAACCTCAAATAAAGAGTTCTTAATTCTATTTAGTTCTAAATAAACTGCGAGTTCTTAATTCTATTTAGCCCTTTTTACTTAATTAAGACTTCAGTGTCTTAAACTAAAATAAGTCATTTACTAAATATAATTTGATATTCAAGCATGAAATAATTGACATTTGACCCTGTAGCTGTACCTAAATTGTGGAATCTGGCAGAATTATAAATCTTACTATTTTTCATATTGATTATTGCTGTTGCAGGGATGATAAAACAAGCAATATTTTGAAAGTAATTTCATAAATACTTATAAATGAAGTAAAGATCAGACAGCCCATAGATATCTACATTGTGTTAGTCCTTCAGTAATAAATGTTTGCCCCTTCTTCAACAGAGTAATGATATAACTAATAACTAGATAAAGGGTTTGATGACTTCACCATTATTGTTCCTGTTTACACTTTCTCTCTCTCTCTCTCTCTCTCTCTCTCAGCGTCAAGTGGAAAGAGATTCTGTAGTTTAATATGGAAGAAAATAAACTTTTCAATCATTTAAAGTCAGACCAATAATGTTTTCAAAAACTTAGTTGATATACTTAAAATTTTGAGTTTATAGCTTTAATATATATACAGTGAGTCCACATTTTTATTCATGGCTCCACTTGAGACTTATGCTACAGGTAAAACCTCATGCAGTTTCTGTAGTTCAATTAATTAACTATTAGTTTCACTCTTTGCTGTCTTCCGTTATTAGATTTCTGAAGACTGTCCAAATGATTACAAGTATAATAAATTCTGTATTCAAACACATTTAATGTAATTATATTGCTTTATAGAATATATTCTTCCCTAGATGATAGAAAGTTTATTTTCATAGTTTATTGTTATATTCTTGAGATTTAAGGAGCTATAACATCAAGGCTATTCCAGTTCTACTTCTAACCAATTAGATAACATAAATTTTAACTAAAGGAACATTGTGTAACAATCTTCAGTTACTTTTAACATCAAGCAAAAATAAAAGAATCAAAAAAACAGCTGGGCATGGTGACAAACACCTATAAGCGCAGCACTCATGAGACTGAGGCAAGAGGATCACTGTGAGTTCAAAGCCATCCTGGGTTATACAGCAAGACCATGTCTCAAAAAAACAAAACAAAATTTAATTGTGGAAATATACATTATGTTAATGCATAAGCTTTCTCTTTTGTTGTAACGTAAACTATGTTGCTGTTATTGCTGATGAGATACTCATTCTTCCAAATGAAAACTAAAGTATATTTCCTAAATTTTAATACGACTATAAGAGGACTACACAGAATGTTGAAACACTATGAAGTGAATGATAACTGTGATTAACTATTTTCTCCCTGAGTTGTGAATACAGATTGTGTGATTTAGCTATGTAACCAGTGAGTGTTCAACCTTTTGCTGGCATGTGCAGAACCACATAGCAGAAGGAGCAGAGGTACAGCTGCAGGCATAGATTTATCTGTTTACGCTCAAGCCTCAAAATCAAATAATCCAAAATGCCTCTGTCATTTATATCTCCTCTTTTAAAATATTTCTTCTGTGCTTTACTGTTCTTGAGATCGCATATTTTAAAGGTTTTAAGAATAGTCATACACACAGAAATTCCTCTGAGGATTTTTCTTCAATCTATGTAGTCTCAAGTACTTGTCAGTTGACACCAGCACAAAACTGCATTGATTGTTTATTTTCAATTTTTGTGTGAGCAATTGGATGTTACAAAATATTTTGCATACAAATGAGTCCACGCTTAATAGAAATCAGGAATTCTGTCAATCAAGGGACAGGGTGAAAGGCAAGCTTTCAAATGCGTTGGCTACCCTCCACTGACTTATATCATAAATGGTTTCAGAATGTGGAAGGGAGTAATAGCCTGAATGGAAGCCAGTGGTAGGTAGCAGAGTGATTGGTGACCTTACGGGTGACTGGCAGTCAGCATATTGGATAATGTCATGAAGAAAATGTTGATGTAGAATTTCTGCTATTTATTTTTTAAGTCACTCAAATTCTATAATAAATTACATAAGAAAGTTTTGTCCTTATATTACTTAAATCTATTTTTTGAGAACAAATACAAAAGCACATTCTTTCATTTTCACAGGCCTGTGCACAAAAGTAATGTTCCAAATAAACATAAATTATTCTTATATTGGTAAATATCACTAAAAGAAATTTGACACAATGTTATAAAATAACTTATTTATTAATGATGACGTGAAAGGGAGAAAATGCTAAAATTCTTTTGAAATGAGAAATGATACTAATGAATATTTAAATCATAAAGGATGCTAAAAATTAAATCAGTTATATAGTTGACAATATGCTATTAATTGGGAATAAGATCATGAATATTTTCAAAAATATCATTTTAGTAGAGATAAAAATCAATAATAAAAGCTTTCTGAGAAAATAAGCAAAAATAGTTTATTCCTTTTACTTTAACCTAGAATAGGACTTCTTGGAAACACTGCCATTTAAATGATAGGAAAGAGGAGGATCACAGTGTTCCAAGTAAAAGCTGCATAGATGGAGGAAAAGAATCTAAGATGTGATGTAGAAAGAAGTAGGAAGTTGACAAACAATGTATAATGAAAGAAGTCTACTGCCAAATGATGATCATCCAGCATGATTCATGACAATTCTTTGTAATTGCCATACAGTAGTCCTTCTTCGTGTGTAGGGAATATATTCAAAGATGGTCTGAGGATGCTTGAAACCAAATAATGCATTGTATCCCTCAGACTTTTTCTATGCATACTTATCTACGAGTGATTTTAATTTGCAAATTATGTACAGTAAGAGATAAACCACTATAATGCATAATAAAGTAGAACAAGTGCAACATACTGCAATAAAATTATTTAAAATTTATAAATTTTTTCTGAAGTTTTCTACTTAATATTTTGCCTGCAGTTCAGTATCATGAATTCAAATCACAGGAAGTGAAAACATGGATACGTCTGAGACTAGTATCTATTATACTGTTGTTTACATTTTTTACTTTTTTATTATATGCAAATTTCTGATTAGCAGAAAAGTTGGTAAATAGAAAGTGTGCCAGTCAACTTTCCTCTCTATGGCCAAATATCTGAGGAAACTAATTTATTTCTTCATTTTATATAATTTTTTTATTTTAAAGAGTATACAACAGGATAAAACCAATTAAAACAAACCAGTGTAAGAGATACAAGACTTCAAAACATTATGAAATCCACAGTAGTTACCATAATGCCTTTTGATGTCTTCAAAATAGCTGCAGATAACTTCAGACGTAGTAAAAATCAAATAGAACAGAATAGAATAGAAACAGTAAAAACAAAACAACGAATGTGATAAAGGACTTCAAAACAAGCCAATAGTAAATCCAAAATTGCTACCATATTATATCTTGCTATCCTTGAAATAACTTCTCCTGCCATGGGATTTAACAAACAAAACAAAGAGAATAAAACCCAACCCACCAAAACAATGGAAACAGAATAGGATCTCAAAACAAGGCCGTAGGGAATCAACAATGGCTGCAACCCTCAGAAGAAGATCCCCCCTAGATGACACATTACTTAGCAATATCCTCTGAACCTATGATCAGACCACTGACCACAGACCTGCAGTGTTAATGAAACACCAAATCACCACAGGCATCCAATTACATTTCACCTGGATATCTATCATCACAGCATGTGTTTTTCTAGATAAGCCAGTTGCTTACCGGGGGTGGGTGGGAGTGGTGAGGGGATTGGTACTTGTTGTTTACCAGCTCTTGTGCCAGAGGAGCTGGGGTCTGACTGTTCCCAGTCCAGGCACGGCCTGTGCGTGGTGCTGATTCCCAAACTGGGCTTGTTTACTGCTGCGGCCATTGTTCTCTCTCTGAGGAAACTAAAGAGAAAAGATTTATGTGGTTCATTGCTTCAGAGATTTTAGTCTACAGTTGGCTGGTTCCAAGGCAGAAATATTATAATAGTGGGGCATACAGAGAGAAATCTGCTCAGCTCATGACAGTTCAGAAGCAGAGAGAAGAGGAAAAGGGGAGGAGAAAGAAAGAGAGAGAGGAGGTACAGGATTTGCACTTCAAAGACAACTCTTAGTGATTTATTTTCTTGAATAAGGCCATGCTTTCTTAATAGTTATGAACAAATCAGTGAACAAAACCATAGATGAGGTTAGTGTGCTTTTAATTTGATCACCTGTTTATGTCTCCCTGAACAGTAATGTCTTAGTTACTTTTCATTCACTGCTGAGACAGAATACCTGATGCCCAAAATTAGGAAAGGAAAGGTTTATTTCTTACAGGTCTCAGGAGTTTCAGTTGATACTTAGTTGACGCCAAGGCAGGGTGGCCCGGCGGGGTAGCCATTCATGGCAGCCAGCAAACAGCAAAGCACACAAACCAGGCAAGAGAGAGAGAGCCTTCCTCCCTCCCTTACACTGGTTTTTGGCTCCACCCCTGAGCAGGTGCTGCACTCACATCGCCAATTCCAGTGCCAGACAACAAACCTATCACGAACACCAGACTCAGCCCCGTCCAAACTACTTGAGTCCTTGGGGGGACACAGTATCAAACAAATACGAGTAAGAATCAAGTATTAAATACACTAGATTTCAGGGAACATTTTTTACTTTAACCATATTAGCAAATGAGATTGCTCTTTGATGAAATAGGAAAAGGATGCAGATCCCATCACTTTCACCCCTTCTGTGAAAACTGTCTTAGTCCAAACTAGTCTTCCCATACACTGATCTACTGTATAGTGTACAAAGGATCAATCATTTCATGATTTTCCACTATAACTACTAAAATATGACAGCAAAAAATTTTAAATTAAAATTCTTGGATGAGGTACTCTTTATTGTCCAACAGGGAAGAGGAATAAACATAGAAGACATATTGCATTTCACTATCTATAATTGAATTGTAAGATGAATTACTACCACTAACAATAAATCAGTAAATCATGATCTTCAAAAGCATACAAATAGATACAATTTTAACAATATTCCTGTTTTTTGCCTCATGAAATTGGTCCCACAATTATCTTTTTTATTCTATCAAAATATTTAGTAGTAAAGACTTTATTTAAAATGGGAAATTAGCCAGAAATATAGAATCAAATAAAACACTATCCTAGCATTTAATACAGCAATGTATAATACTAGAAGCAGGCATGCTCAGAAAGTTGAAAAGTGTGCACTATCTTTTACAACCGGATAACCAGGCTGTAAACAAGACAAAAGTGTAATGAATAGGAGGAGATGGTTAGCTCTGGAGAGAGTCTGAGGATGGGATGTTTAATGATAAGATTATCTAAAAATGGCTACTAAAAAATATTTTATAAAATAAGCTCCCAAACCTTTTGATGAGGGCAGTTGGGAGTAAAGAATTTAAATTTAGGATATTTTTTCTTTTGTCAATATTAAGTAGTGATTTATGGGTTATATGTATTTTTGATGCCATTATTCATCCTGATATGGTAGCAACTTTATCTTTGAAAAGGAATTCAATTTTAAACCAGTAAATCTGGAGAAAACTTTAAACAACTTTTAAATTTTGCTGTTAAAATGTGTTTAGTTAAGCTATAAATATTTAAATGACTGTTTTCTCTTTTTTGTTACTTATGGTAGTTGGTCTATTAATATAGAGATATGAATTTCAAGGATGTTTCAATATTACAATTATATTCAAACTGTATGAAATACTCAATTCAGATTCTGTGGTAGTAAATTCTAACCTTAATAATGAATATAGAACTGAAAATGATGAAGGAAGTCCCTGTAATTGTGGGCTAGGTAAAGTAGAATATGACAGAAATTATATATAATATAAATAAATACAGTTCATATTAACCATAACAGGTAAACAAACAATATTTGGAGAGTATACTAACAATAGGAGAGACTTAATAATCTGGAAGAAGTAAGAATTGCTGCTCAAGGGAATCTTCAACTAGGAAGTTATACTTGTTTTAGAGTAAATAGGTAAGACTAAGGAAGAAAGAGTTGGGGTTTTGGGGGACAAATGCTGATGTGGTGTATATATCAAGGATTTTATGCATGAGCTCATAACTCTTAGATTATTCTTTAAAAATAGTTCTTTGGCAAGATTATAAGAAATCTAAAAATTTGGTCAGATATAATACGACCTCAAGTCTCCAGAGTCTTATTTTCCTGTATTATTCAAAACTGTCTGTCTCACCAAGATACTTAAAATTGTCCTCTTTGAATGCGAAGGCTGTGATAAGAAATGAGCCTTTGAAATTTTAGCTGTTCAGAATAAAACAAAGCAAAATATGTTTATTTTGCATGATTATTACTATTTGAATTGAAATGAAAACATCAAATATAGTTTCTAAACTATTTATATATCTTTAAATAGATAGTTTCATCATAATAGAACATTTGGTAACTGACTTCTTTGTTACTACATACCAAAATTTCAACATGGAAATAGTGAGATGATATTTTGTTTCATAAGTCGAATTTAATTTTATGCATAAGGTAACATTTTAGTAACTTTTCTCTTTATTTATTTATTTATTTTTTTGTTTTTGGATTTTGAACTGTAACATTTTTCTTTGGTAGCAGTGTAGTCTTACTTTTTTATTTCATAGTTCTTTTTGCTTTGAGAAAAATCTATCTAGTTTTTAAACCATAAAACAATGAATTCACCTCTTTAATATACATTTTGAAAACTGCATGTGGTCAGATGTGGAACTAGGAGCACAGTCTGTAGAATGTTCCAGCATTCACAAAATCTCATCAATCTTCACTCCTAAACTTCAGTCCTAGAAACTTCTGTTTTAGTAACTGGAGAAGTAGCTGTAAAATCAATCATTGAAAAATGCACCCTAATATATTGAAAAACTTGCTTTAGGTAAGTAGTTCTCAGTATTTTTACTTTCCTAAAGTCTAATCTACGGACATGAATTTCTGAAATTGTTTTCTAAAACTGGGATTCAACAGATTCAATTTCATTATTCCCAAGCCATGTTAACTTTTCTTGCAACCATTAATCTGCTAAGATTACTGCCTCTTGGAAAGAACATACGCTTAGTGGAGAACTTCCAAAATTCTAGAAGAAAAAATAATGATCTGTACTTTTAACACAAAGGAAAATATGCTAAGCTACCTCAAGTACCTCAAATAAAAACTGCCACCACAAAGAGAGGCCCATAAAACATTAATGTAGTCATAAGGTCACTTAGCGCTTGTAATATAGTTGATATTAGTCAGGCATTGCTTTGTAAGAAATGTTCTTAAATAAGTTATTTAAAATTTGTTTAAGCAAATTTTACTGGGCTCACTTTTATATGTTACTTTAGGTTAAATTTCTGTTGTAAATTAAATGTTGATAGATTGGCTCACATTTTGTTTTTCTATTTAAGCTCTATGTTATCTAATATCATTAAAAGAAAGGCAATTACTGTATCGTATAACTTACTTTTTTAGCCTAATTATTTCCCAAATATTAAAAATAACTACCTTTTCTTTTTTTTAGATCTGAAAATTTACAAGTCAAATGGTGAAAATTGCAAGAAAGTACAAAGTATCACTGAATATAGATGGTAAAATATGCATAGTGTTCTTTTTTTAATTTAAGAGGAAAAAGACACATATAAAAAAGACAAAAAGCAAAGGAGACAAACAAATGACTAGAGCAAATGCACAACAGTAACATAGGTTTACAAAACAGAATGATAGAAACTTGACAATGGTTGCAATATTGCATATCGTTATCTTCAAAATAATTATTTACATTAACAGACACAGACATGTAAAATTGATCTAATCATGAGTATTAACCGTTCTTTCTCAATAACTAATACATTCAGCAGTATGTTCATTTTAGTTATATTACATATACATACATATAGATTTATATCTTTTTCCTTTTCCTTTCCCTCTTCCTTGTAAAATTATTTCATCAACCAGTGCCATTCAATTATTATTTGGTGTGCATATAAAATCAGTTTTTAACATGATAAATAAATCAAACTTGTGCTTTTAAAATTCTCCCAAAAATGAAAAAAAATAATAAAACCATAAAACATATTTATTCTAGATAAAAATTTATTACTCTTCAAAATAAAACATTAAATTAATATTCTGTGGTGTCCAATGTGCCACTGCCAGCATCAGCAGTGATAGAGCCGGTCTAGATCTAAATATGCCAAGGTAAACTCAAAGAAAGTTAAATGTAAGTACAAGCTATAGATGTTAATTTGATAGAAAATTTTATCTTCTAATGTGAAGCTTACCATTTTTTCTGCAGTCTTATTATACAACTATACAAAGATTATTTTATTAATAAAGTTATAAAAATATTACTATTATGCAGCATAGAAAAAGCTAACATTATGTATTTTGCTATTTTTTCCATAATAAAAAACAATGTTTTTAATGTGCAAAAGGTTTCTTTTTTTCATATTCCATAGTTCTCTGTACTTTTAAAATTTCTAATAAATGATTTTATACCTTTTATATACCTATACATTTTTTATTGTAAAATAAAATATATTGTTGTCATCTATTCACTTTTGAGATATATAGCTTGCATTAATATCATTGATACTTATGGCTTAAAAAAAAATCAAACATACCACTAGCACTCACAAAACATGAAATGCACCTGAGATACTGTTACTATACTATTACAAAAACAGTTTTTGAAAAAAAATCTGTGTGCAAAGATGTTTTGTAGATCATTGAAATATCTCTTAAATATGCTAGTAAATTGACCTTCTGTTACTAGAGCAGAAAATAGTGTGAATCATGGATAAAAATTATTGATTTGTTCAATGAGTATGTAGATACATTCAATGTAATATATTATACCACATAAAGATTAAATATGAAGAGATAAGAGTTATGTAGCCCCAACTTGGATGTCATAAAATATTTTTTATAGAATATTTTGTTCAAAGTACACTGCAAATGTTCAAAAACTATTGAATTGATACTCAAACTGAGCAGAAAATTTTCATGTTTTTCTCAGTGTGTAATTCATTGCATGCAACAGGTGAATGTTCAGGATACCAATGAATTCCCTAAGGATAGTATTAAGAAATGTATTTCAAATTTATTAGACATTAATTAGGTTAATTTCCAGTTCATACAAATATACCTGTCATAATAACAGCACTCACAAAATATAATATGAAAGTAGTAAATACAAATGTATATATTTAGAGAGAAAATAATTTTGAATGTGTATCCGTTTTGGATTTATTGATTTTCCTAAAATGTAGACCAGTGAGCTAGTGTATGCCTGTAATCTTGGTACTGTGGGACACATTAGGCAGCATGATCATAAATTCAAGCCTACACTACATTAAATTTTTTTAAGTAAATTGCACAGCAATGTGGCTCGGTGCAATGGTTCTGATTCAATCTCCAGAATCAAAGAAGAGGTATGGGGGTGACCCAAAACAAAAACTGTCAAGAATTTAACCATTGTCCTGTCCCTGCTTGATTTCAGGGCAAAAAGGTACAGTCATTTAATATGTGAAATCTGTAACAATCTCTCTTACAGCAGGGCGTCCCATCTCTACTACTAAGTATGCTGTCATAAAATGAAATACAGGCAAACAGAAATAGCAAAGTAAGTATAATTTGTAGAAATTATTGTATTTCTTTTAAAATTCAAATTTCAGGCAATAAATTACTTAATTGTAGAATACTTTGAAATTGTCCTATTTTAATTAGTTGCTCTTAAATTGAGTTCCTTTAAAAAATTTTGCTGTTTTTGTATAGTCTTATGCTTAATAAAATCTTTTACCCTAAAGTTAATTTACTTATTATTAGTATATTGTTTGTTTGAGACAAGGTCTCACTGTGTACTTCAGCTGGTCTTGTAGTCACCACACAAGCCAGGCTGGCCTTAAACTCTGCTGGATCCTCCTGCCTCAGCTTCCTGAGTGCTGGGATTACAAGTACTGCCACCATGCCTACTTGCCATGAAATTATTTTAAAATATTTAAATTATTTTAATTAAAATTACATTGCCTAAAACAGAATTGTATTTATTTACGTGCATTTTATTTTACTATTGTGAGGAATGTAAATGAATATGGTGAGCAGCATTGATTTTCTGGATTAAAAAGGATGATGAACAGTTTTTGTGCCCAATCATTTGTATGTACCTTTGCAGTTTTTCTTCCCTAAGTTTAATCAAGATCTGTAACATTGATAAATTCTAAATTTTACTTCTTTTAGTGCCACATACCTTACCCCATCTCTGAAGGAAATATATTCAATGTCTGTTTCCGTGTGTATGAGTGTGTGCATGTGTGTAAACCTGTATTTATGAATTTATATGTAGTTACACACGTGCATGTTAATGCACACTCGCAAACACTTGTTTGTATGTAAATGTCTAAACACATATTATGTATTAAGATTTGCATCGAAACTGTCCCTCAAACTTTTCATATGTGTGGAGGCAGTTAGATAATGAGGGTGTGGTACTCATCAATGGACTTATCCACACCTGAGTTCAGTAGCTGAAGGCGTTGTCAGGAGATGGGTGTGGCTGGAGGGGGCTCACTACAGCTGTGACATGAGAGAGGATTCTTATGCCCAGCTCCTCTCTACATTTTCTGCTCCCAGTTACCATGGGTTGAGCACCTTTACCTCCACAATGGCCTTGTGCCATGACTTCTGCCTTGGAGCCAGCTGACTATGAACTCAAATTGTGAGTCAACTTGTAATTTGCCTCCTGTAATTTGCAGGTGTCTGGTATTATATCTCAGTGATGGAAACGTAGCTAAGACACCAGACAATAATATTTTCTACTATATATTTTCTTTTGGAATTTATATTTATTGTTTATTTTAAATCAAATAATTCTGTTACACATTGAAAAAGACTTGAAAATAGTTGATTTTTGGTATTAGTTCACATTTAAATGTTTTATAATTTTTGTGTCAATTTTCATTGCAGCACAGCAAATCAGTGCAGAGTAAGCACTTGAAAACAGCACATACCTCATGTTTTCTCAAAGGAGGAAAAGGTGCATGGATTACCTGAGTCATTGCTTGGAGATCTTACCAGACAAGTTTCATGGTGTCAATGAGACCTGCGATCTCATCCTAGGTTTGAGCCCCTCACACTTACATAGGTGGTTTGCAGAAGTCATTTGTTTGTAGTTTTACTCTTCACACTACCCTGTCTTTTGAAGATTTTGCTCAGCTCCGAGAGGGCATTTTAGATCTTAGCTACTAGGATGTCTTACACTTGGCAGCTTACTTCTTCAAAGCTAGCAAGAAAATATCTCTCCTGTCTAATATGACGGTCAAGGGTGCTTATAATATTTTTATGGAATCTTGGGGATGACTATACTATTGTTTTTGCCATGTGAGGCACCAATCAAGGCTTATGCTCTCCCTTACCATTTATAAGTTTTCCCAGACTCAAAAAGGGGAAATTACACAAGGCATGTGCACTGCAGAGAAGGCATCTCACATGCCACCTTCAAAGTCTGCCCATTTGGCATGCTGGAAACATTTTACAGTCTAGACCAAGTGAATTAGAGAGATTAATGGTATAGTGTTGTTTTTCTTTGCTTTTTATAAAAAGGAAAATGCTGTCCAAAATTCTCATGCACGTTTCAAATGTGTCTTTTTCTACCCTTCTGCAATAGAGCAGATTTGAATGCTTTTGTGGCATCAAATCCCAGCAGGATGAAGACACTTTCCTTCCTAAAAGAGAGATTAGGTGAATGTAGGATACCTGAAAAGGATGTCTTGTTATGGAAATGCAAATAATTTTAATGTGAAAGCTATGAAACACAAAGGTGCCATATAGAAATTTTTAAAAGTCCAAAATGCTTATTAATATGTAGATACTATTAATTCAAGGTTTTTCAAATACGAAGCATCACACAGTTCAATTTTTTCATTGCTTTTATTTAATAATGTGGCAATTATAGGTTCATTATTCTTAAAATTGAGCAAAATGTGTTACAATTCAATAAATCCAGTTCATTAGGCATTCCTACTGTAATTAAATAATGGAGACTGTCAAAGCTCTGGGCCTAGTAACCAGAATTACTATTGTTGCTTTTATAACTTTCAGAAAAGTCTTTCTTTTTTTCACAACCAATATCCTGATTCAGGAATAAATAAACTGAGAAAAATCAAAATTATTTAAGACATGAATGTCATCAAATACAATATGATTTCAACAGGTCAGTCAAACGTAAATACTATATGACAGTGTGAAGATTTTTAGAAACTGAAGACTCAAAAGCCAAATACTGTAATATTTTAAAAATTCACTTGATCCCATTTTCCATTTGCTTGTTTACTTTAAGAACAGGTAATTTGAGAGACAATAGAAAAGTTTAAGGTAGTATTTTACATGCATATCCTTGGAAGTAAAGTTTATATCTACTTATAATTTCCACTAAATTAGCCAAAGTTTATTTTGAAACTTCAAATTTTTATATAGCATATAATGCAAAAACAAAATATTATTATGCTATTCCTTAAACAGGACTGTGTTGCACATGATCAAAAAATAACTCATTAAAGAATGACAGTGCTTTGCATTAGTTGTACTTTAAGTTTCTGTGGGCATTACACCAAAGAAAAAACAAATGACAGCTGGTGTCAACACTAAACAGCTTAGGGCAAACTATTTTCTCAAAACCTATGTAATTTAATTGAAATGCAATATTTCATGAATATTGGAAAACTAGGCTTTATTAAAAATGTCAAGGAAAAGTGAATGCATGACTGTTTAGAGTAACAAGCAATACAAATTTATTCATTCAATACATCACTGAATTATTTAAAACTCTTCCTAAGCACAAGGTCAAGGAATAATTTTGGCAAGTAGGCATTTTGCATGATGCATTTCCATAATTCCCCTGCATCTATTAAGTTAATCACAGCTTTGGCATCGAGACCTTTTTCATGTACTCACAGAATGAGATAAAGACTGCAACTCAAAATTACAGCCTTATCAAATTATTAACATGACATAAAATAGCAAAAAAAATTTTAAAAAGTGAAGAGAAATAATGTTAACTAGTAAGCTTAAGACATAAACACAATAAAAGAATAATGAAATTTCTGTAACTCTTAATTTTGATTTTGATCTAAAATACAACTTCCACTTAGGACAAATATTGAATTCTGAGATATTCACCAACTTCGTGCCAAAGTTGTTAAAGCCTGTTAGTTGTATAACTGAAATAATAATCACGATGCTTTTTTTTTTTTTTTGGCTTACTGATTTTTACTTAAAGCCTTTCTATCTTATTATCTTATGCTTTCTTAGAGTTTACATTTCTCTGCTTACCTCTCACATCTGTTTCTACATGGTGCCTACTCTTTCTGTTAGAAACCTTATCATATTAATCTGTAATTTTCAATTTGTGTTTGATAATTCCAACATGTCTGTCATGTCTTAGCCATAGCTCTGAGGCTTGTTTTGTCTCTTCAAAGATTTTTTGGCCTTTTATTATGTCGTCAATTTTCATTGAGCACTGGTTATGATATAGTGAGTAAAAGAACAGAAGTGATAGTGATATAGGGGAATGATCTCAGACCTCCAAATGATATAGGGGAATGAAACTCCCAACCTACTATATGTCCTGCATGAGTTCATGTTCTCTAACTCGAAAAATGAATTTTAGGAACAATGGAGGGTAAGAGCAGAATATATTTATTGAGAAAGAAAGCTTCTGTCTGAGGGACAGAAGGGGTCCTCAGGGGGTTGCCAAAGACTCTGTCTTTTCTAGGGACTTTTATAGAGTAAAACCATGAGGTTAGATGGGTCCAAGGTGGGGGAAAATGGGAACCTGTAAGGTGGGAATAAGGTGGGACATAACTATGGTTAACCAATAGGACTACTTGCTCAGGTAGAATAGATTAAATCAAGGACAAATGGGGAAGGGAGTCATGCAGCAAGCAGTGATGCTGAACAGCAGTGACTCCTCCTGTAGGGGGTTGAGATGCTGACTCCTGACTTCCTCAGGATGATAGAGAATTATTTGGACTGTTGACCCTTCGGATGCAGTTGTATTTGTTCTGCCTTTTGTCTTGAGGTCTGGCCCACAGCAGGAGGTGTCTGTCTCCCCCACAGTTGCAAAGTATCTGGGCTTCTGCGGCTGGCTCCTTCGAGGACCTAGCCCTGTCTGACTGCCTATAGTATTTCTGTCTAACTCAGTTGCCTGTAACAATAGGTCTTCAGTGAGGTTTTATATTTATCCAGCAAGAAGTTACATTCACTGTTGTTCTTGTTTCCGAAGCTAAAATTTCCCTTTGTGCTCTTGCTTTTATCTCCCCTACTCTATTGGGTTTTCCCCAGAAACTTCTTAAATTAGGGTTGAAATGTTGCGTCCGGGGAAGGATTCCATGCTCTATTACCATGTCTCGTTGTTTTAGTGAACCTCTGCCTTAGGCTGCCAACTTCAAAATACTTCTAAGACCTGTTCCCAATCCTTCCCATTTGATTATGTAACTTACAATTACAAAGGTACTTATAATTACATGAAGATACTTGGAACAATAAGAGAAACAAACACATTTATTCTGTTGGTAAACATGGCTCCCTTTCCTGTTTAATTAATTTTAAATATCACTCACCCATGATACTGCCTGAATAGGTAGTGAATCCCATCGGTCCTTGAGTGTGTACCCTTTCTGTTCAAGCCAGAATTTTTCAGGTGTCCTTTTGTTTCCTAGAACTGGCTGTAGTGTACTCGTACATAGCAGACACAAGTGACTTTTTGATCTTCCAGGAAAGATTCATTTGTTTATTTCAACAGAATCCAAGAACATCTGTATTCAGAATCATTTTTTCAAGAATGTTGTCCCCAGAAAGGAGGTCGGGTTTTAGGTGTAGTGGAATCTTCTTTTACTGACTTTCTTCTTATTTTGGTTTTTAATTGATTTATGTATCTCTTCTAAGTTACTTTGCTATTTCTTTGGTGCTAAGATATGACTGTGTTTCATGGAACAGATTTTTATATATCTTTACCAATTTTACTTATTTAGAAATAAATGTGCTTAAAAACCAGAGATGTTATACTTTTATGTTTTAAAATGGAATTATTCAGAAGAAATATTAAATTAAAATGTTGTTCAAGTCAAGACAGGAACTTGAAGGATTTTAATGTATCATGAAACAAATGAGATTTTGTTTTGATAAATACATACAGTGAATATAAATGTTGGCACAATCACATGTATTTATAAATTGATGCACACATTTATTAATGAATCAATCAATTGAATTTGTTTGTTATTATTATTATTTATTTATTTACTTATTTATTTATTTTTGCGGCACCAGGGATCAAATTCACAACTTCCTGCCTGCCAGACAGTCTTGTAAGCCACTGAGCCAGACTCCCGGCCCTGGTTTTTTGAGGCAGGGTTGCACTATGTAGCTCAGACGAGCCTTGCACTCACATTGTAGCCCAAACTGGCCTCAAACTCACAACCCTTCTCCTACCTCAGCCTCCTGAGTGCTGGGATTAAAGGCGTGTGCCGCCACGCTTGGCTGTTATTATTAGTATTATGTGTGGTATTGGAGATTAAAAATCAACAAGACATTTATACTGAACTACATCCTAAGTCCTATTTTAAAATTTTATTTTAAGATACAGTCTTTGTAAATTACTAAGTTTCCCAGGATGGTTTTGACCTTGTGATGTTTCTGCCTCAACCTTCCAGCATGTCAGAATAACAAATAAGTGCCACAATGCCCAGATACAATTTATATCTTTATGCAGGATGAGAGTAAATAATACTGTTTATAAATAGTGTGTTTTTTAACTGCATTAGTTCGGTGATGTTTCTACTGTAATATATATTATTGCTCTGTGATTTTAGAAAAATTTTTAAAGTTTGTTTTCATAATCTGCCTTTTTTGAAAGAGGAAGTGTTTATAGACAAATATGTTTCATCTGCAGACTCTGTATATTCCTTACTTTAGCCATATCCAGGAGTCAAAATGCTGTTTCATTTTGTCAATTCTAGTGAATATTTGAATTTTAATTACTTCACTGACAAGTATTGATATTATTGATTTTTTATCCTAACACATTTTAATTGTATTTTCATATTTATCAACATTAGATTATTTCAGTTTCATTGCAAATATATTAATATGTTTAAATGAGGAAGACACATTTTGTTTTCTCTTTGATTTTGATAACAGAATTCAAAATACTTGTCTCCCCTTATGTTAATATAGAACTTATCTACATATATGATTTATTTTATTTACATTTTTAAAATAATTACTCTGGAACCTATGCTTTATAAACAAGCAATCACATTAATTAGTTTTTGTCAAAATATATTTCATAAAAACTCCAAAAGTTTTGATAGTGATCTCATATGCCTATGGCATCTTATGGATTAATCTCAAGAATTTTGGAGGTTGCAGCCTAGAATTTCAACTGACTAGATGCATATATTACTGAAGAATGAAGTTTTATACTCTTCCATCATATGAAGTTTACATTGTCAGTTCTCATTATGGAGAAATATTGGAAAAGGCTTTGGGGGAGTGTATTTTCAGATTTCTTCCCATATAATATGGAAAAGAAGGTAAAATGCAAAAAAAGATGCTGAGTTGTCAGAATTTTATCTAGTTATCCTTGTTGTCAACCCATGCATTAGTCATCTTTCCTCTCTCTGGGACAAAATACTCAACATACACAATTTAAAGAACAAATGATTCATTTTGACTCACAGATTCAGTGAGTTTAATCCATGCTAACCTGGTTCCAATGCAGAAATATCATAGAGGAAAGGCCTGCTGGAGGAAATATAGTCATACTGTGTTAGCCAGGAAGAAGAGAGAGAGGAGATGGGAACAAGAATATATCCTTCCAAGCACCCCCAGTGGCACATCTCCCACCAGGCACAACATTCTATCGGCCCATTCTGCTACTGAAATCATAAATGGAGGACTACACTAATGACCATGGCATCACTATGATCCAATTACCTTCCAAAACTAGAAGACTTTGAGAGGACATGTTAAGTCCAATCTTTAACACTATATTAATTTAATTAATATTAGCCATATTAATATAGGTTGTCTTATTAATCTTTATGAAAGTTATTAAACATCAGCAGCTCCTGCATTTTCTACATTGTACTATCAATGATTCCTAGCACACATAATGCTGCTCTTAATATCTCTCTAAAATGATCAATATACAGTCTCATATGTCTCTTTATCCCTTTCTAAATGGTATTTTGCCCAACTAAATTAATACCAGTAACTTTAGGATCTTTATAAGATTGAAACACATAACCAGGTGTGGTGATGCACGCCTTTAACCCCAGCACTTGGGAGGCTGAGGTAGGAGAAGCGTTGTGACTTTGAGGTCGGCTTGGACTACAATGTGAGCACAAGGCAGACCTGAGCTGCATAGAGAGACCCTGTCTCAAAAAACTAGGGCCAGGAGTTTGGTTCAGCGGCTTAAGCCCCTGCCTGCCAGGTGCATGGTTGTGAGTTTGATTCTCGGTGTCAAAAAAAAAAAAAAAAAAAGATTGAAACACAGAGTTAAATATCTCAGGTAAACTTTAAAACAATAAGATAAATGGAAAGAGTGGGATCTGTTAATGTACAAAAAATAGAAGCTTGTTTCAGTTATCATTAAGCTACTTACAAGAAATGCTGACATTACATGAGATAACTAAGAGTGGGAATGTTGAAGCTCACATAGGTTCGTAGGAACTTACTTACTCATTCAGAATCATTACGGATCCAATCTAGTCTTGTGATAAACTTGGTGGAATGTGAGGATTGCATCCATTAGCTGGAAAGCAGCTTAGATTCATCGATTCCTGGTATCTCACAGTACCCTATTCACTCTCTGTAAGTGCCTTATCATAAGCTGATTTCTGTTTTTCAAATGGGAATAATATAGGGCCGGGAGTTTGGCTCAGTGCCTTAAGCGCCTGCCCTGGCAGGCGCGAGGTTGTGAGTTCAATCCCCGGTGCCGCAAAAAAAAAAAAAAAAAAAAAAAAATGGGAATAATTTCCTCAAGGAGAGTACATAAATCTCCACAACTGCTGCTAACCTTAAGGGTCTATAGTATTCCTGTCACTAATTTGTAAGTTTCCATAAAACTTCCTTATCTTTTGTAGAAACTTGAAATAGGATAATGTATGCTGGATCATTTGGTCAACAGAACAGAGTTGTTTACACTGCAGGCTACACCTGGGATGCGGTCTCTCTTTCCTATGCCCCATTCAGAACTGAAAGCCTAAGAAGCCACCTGCTAAAGGGCAAAAATCTAGTTGAAGAGTATCACAGGCAAGGAAAAGACAATTTTGTAACCTCAGCTATCAAAGAAGACAAATCAAGAATTGCACTCCTTCCTTTATAGTTAAAGTGAAAAGTATAGCAAGTGGATATTTATTTTGGAGGAAATACTTCAAATTTTTCAAGATCTCCCTCTGTCAGTATGTGTCCCTTTTTGACTATTATGACAGTGCTTTCCAAATTCACACTTGTATTCACATTAAGTGGGATATGTGTACTCAGGCTTAAAGTGATAAATGACAAACTTTTTTTATTAAATGAGATCTCGGGTTCTAGTTTGCTTTGTCAGTGAAGCCTAGCTTATCTTGAGTGATGTAAATGGAATAAAAGCATAAAAATAAATTGAGAGATTTATAATTTTTATAAATATACTAACATATGTGTTCATTAACATCCATTAATTTATTTTTCATTGTCGGCTTACATTCTCTTCTAAGAACAATTGTAGAATAGAGAGAAAGGGTGGGGTGTTTAAAGGCTTACTTTTCAAAAGTAAAAGACAAATATCACACAAAAATTTTAAAAAGAAATTATATATTCGTGGTGATAAGGCTTAAATTTAGGAGGAAAAATAAATCAAAGAAGCCAATTAAGCAGAATTGGAAGAGGAGTTTATAATTTTCGAAAGGATACTTTCCCTATCATTTGAGAAAAGACTCAAGCATTCATGCAAATACATTTCTGTGCCATTTCATGAAGAAGTTACAGCAAATCCAGAACAATAGAACAGGACACTGCCCGATGTGTTAAAAAATGAGTGGAAAACGTGACTCTGACGAGGGATGATTTTTCTCTACTTTCAAATTTTTTAACAGCAATATATTCAGTTAACAACTCACTCTTCAAGACTGGAAAAATCTCATCTATAAACCTTATCACTTCCTCATTTATCCAGCAAACATTATTTTCTTTCATATCAAATATTGCTGAATATTTCTTCTGAAACCTGCAAAGAAAACGGTTCACAATACTACACAAAGACTTGATTAAAGCATGTTTCAAAGACAAAGTGAAAAACTATTATAGAATAATAGAATATATCTGGTTATTTGTCAAAGACAGGTTAGGCAGCAGGGGATGGACTTGGAAAGACATTTTTTAGGGACTTTGCATGTCAGTTCATTTTTATTTATTGATAGTTGCATATAGAAATGTCTGGCTGCATTTTTTGAGATGGAAAAGAATTTCAAACTTGCCTTTGTAGTTAGTATTGAATCAGGGAGTACACAGCAGATGACAAATTGTTAAAATGTTTAGCTAATTGTGCTACATTTTAAATTTCCCGATATATTCTGCAAATCTTAAAATTGTAATGCAAACATATTTTGTGTGCTGGTCATATTTTTGCAGATAATATTGTATCAAATGATGAATTCATTACCAAAGATATAAAGCCCTTAAATCTTTTCCCTTCCCTCTTTTTTCCTTTCTTTTTACTTTTCCATGCTTCCTTTTTTAAAAACACTTTGTTACTTTTGAGAAGAGCATATATAACCGACATATATTGCTACATAATTGAATTTGTCTGTAATCTGATCAAAAAGAATATTCTATATGAGATAGCCACTAAATTAGGATTAAATTTGTTTTTTGAATTTTGTAACATAAATAAATAAAAATGTCCACCTCCTGGGAACAGTAAACCATTATAATTTATCTCAGCATTGGCACATAAACATCAAAAGGAATTAAATTTCATGAGACTTCCTTTATTATATTTTAAAACAGAAATGCAGAAGATAGATTTTAGTATGAACTGATAACTTTTACAATGGAATGGAGTATGAAATATGATGAAAGTTGTAAGAGAAAGAAATGTGCACTGTGAAATAAACAAGTGAATGAGTGGTTTTTTGACTAGTATTGGCAACACATTGGCATATATTTATGCACTACCTTTAAACCCAGCCCAATATGATAAATCCTGAATACTTGCCAAAAGCATTCATAAAATTCTGTGGTTTTTCTTCAGCTATCTGGAAATTCAATTCTTTTGTGTTTCCTTGAATAAAGTTAGAGGATTGACTATTACAATATAAATCAACTATTATATGGACTATTACATCCTAAATAAATAGTTTCTTTTAATAGTAAATGAAATTCTTAAAACTAAAGTTAAGCCATTTCTAATGTGATTCTTATGAATGTATCATGATTTATTCTAATGAATAATTTTGAAAACAAAAATCTATATTTTTTAAAATAAGTGAAATATTTAAATTGTTATAATCTGGGGAGGCAGAGATTTAGCTCAGCAGCATAGCACCTCTCTGGCTAGGGCAAGGTCCTGAGTTCGATTCCCAGTACAAAAAGAAATTGTTATGATTCTCCTAAATTCTAATTCAATAAACATTCAATTTGAAAGAGAGCTGTGTTATAAAGATCTTAGACTCTCTGAAAATATTTTTGGGTCTCTTTTTTAAGATTATTATACATACAATTATTCAAAGTAGTTACTTTCACAAGTTTTATTCTTTCTGTGTTAAAATAAACACTGTTATAAATATCTACTTTTCTGGAAACATATACACAAACACATAAGATAGGCATACATATATACATAGGAACATATTAAATACATTTTTTTTGATACTGTGGATCCAACTCATGACCTCACTCTTGCCAAGCAGATGCTTGGGCCACTGAGCTAAACCCTGGGCTCTTAAATACATTCTTATGGCTTTTACTTATTATACAGTCTAGAAAGCTCGTATTAAAAGTATACATTAAAAGCCAAATCTTGACTGTCACCTAAAAACAGTAGTGTGTTCCTGAAGTTTCTTTTTCTAATATGTGCCTATGTATGTATGGCAACATAGTCTCACCTCCTTAATAATCTGATTATACTCTGGCAAACCCATTCTATGTAGACAATATCACAAGTCAAAAATACACTTAATATACCTAATTCTATTAAGCATGATACCTTATTCTATACCTACTCAGAACGTAAATATTAGGCTTCAGTTTGGCAAAATCATGTTACACATAGCCTATTGTATGATAAATTATTGATTACATAATGAAATTCATTAATCCGTATCCAAGAAAACTAGTAACACAAAAACTTAATAGTGTTTCTCCAATTGACCAAATGGTAAACAAGGAGCTTTGATTCCTTTGACTGAGTGTACTTGAGAAAATGTACAACAGTCCATGCTGTTAAATTGTGAAAAGATGAAAATTCAGAATTTGAAGTATGATTCCCACTGCATGCATACTGCTTCTGTATCATCATACAGTGTACAAATCTTAAATAAACCCATCATAAGTTTAGAACAACCTCTGAAATTATTTTGAGTATACATGTTCGTATTAGTAAAAGATTAACTTAATTACTTTAAGAAGAAATTCACACATTTCTCAGTGAAGCTATTGAAATTTTATACTATATTATTTGCTTAGCTAAATAAAAAAAAAAGCTAGGAAAACAAAGAGATAAGCAGATCATCAGAGCCATGTTTGCTTTGGGGTATTATTTAGCAAGAGTGTGTACTTTGGATGATTTTCATGATGCTATCAGTAATATATGAGGCTCAAAACCAAAGAGAAAACGATACAGGAAACAAATATATCTTACAGCTCAGAGTCCATAATTCATTTCCATTGTATTGGTTAGCTCTCTTGTGCTGAGTTAAAATATCTAAACTTGAAGGATGAGAAGTTGAATGTGGCTATTGGTTTCAGAGAATTTAGTTCATGGTGAGCTGACTTCAAGACAGAATCATCATGGCAGAAGGGTGTGGTGGAGGAAATCTGCATATTTCATGGCAGCAGAGAAACAGAAATGGGAAGCAGTGTGAGAGAGGAAGCAATAAGAGACCATATATATAGTACCCATGGTCACACCTCCATGACCCCCTTATACATATGCAAAAACGTGGCCTTCCAATCCTCTAGGTGGCTCCCAACTCAATCAACTTAATTAACATTATCTTGGAAACAAATAAGTTCAATCTCTATAACCAAGGTGATTCTATTTAAAGTGGTATCACATAGTGAAATAGTTAAAATTATTATCTATGTAATGTTATCATCAGAAACATGCTATTTTTGTATTTGTGACACAAATTAATATCATCTCTCTTATACAAAGAGTAAAACAAATTTAAAAAATAAAGCCATGAATTTAGTTATGATGGACCTAACATAAAAGTTGTCTATTTGGGGAACAGGGATTTAGCTCAGCGGCATAAGCACCTGCTTGGCAAGCACAAGGTTGTGAGTTCAACCCCTGGGACCAAAAAAAAACGTAAGTTACTTACTTGACTGAAGGGTATAAATGCCCATAGAAATGCCATTTTCTGTAGGAAAAACTTATTATCCATTATTTGAACTAACTTGAACTGATATTTTTCTAGTTAAATGCCAAAAACAGAGGAACAAAATACTTGTGTATGTGTGTATATTTCAGCTGTCTATGTATGTGGTAGGCAATAGAGTAGTGGAAAAGGATATCTGTCTATGTTCCTGGCTTGAATCATAATGCCCTTATTAACCAACAATATAATATATAAAATAGAAATATTAGGAAATAGCACATAATGAATATGAATAGTGAATGAACAACATTGAATATAATACATCTCAGAAAAAAATATATACAGCCTCTATATATGCTTCTATAGATTATTTCTTCTTCACCACTTTAGAAAGAATCCTTTAACTAGACTAGGAATGTTTGTGCACCACTTTGAGCCACAAGAAGAATCTCTATTCCATTAACACAATGTGGTATTCACTATCATTTCAGGGATATCTGCCCACTTTAATCTTTTCTGCAAGTTATCTCAAACATGCAACTCTTTAATAGGATTTAATCAATGCCAGGCACTTGGCACCCAACTGATTATGGTTCCACTTACCATTTTGTTTTTGCCTTGCTATAATGTGAAAGCGATGTGCATTAAGTATAAATCAGATGTTCAATTTTAATTACAGCTAATGATATGATAGAATAGTCTCTCGTGATTTTGAGCAGTAACAGTGAACCACAACTTTCAGTTAACCGTGAAGTCATGAAAAATCATGATGTAAATGGTCAATAGTTTACAGTATACAATGTTGCCAGTATGTTTGGGATATTGTGCTTTGTCTTCTTGCATCCTTTTCTGTCTACACAGTATTCATCTGTATGAATGAATGAGATATTTAATGTGCTATAAAATACTTTTATGGTAGAAAATTGTACCCAACTATTGTCAAATGGCATTGATTTAGAACATTTAGGTAGGTTAAGCTAAGTTATGATGGTACCTCAAAGCACAAACTTAAATCTCTCTACAATAGGGTCATCAATTGAACTGGACAAGAACCAAAGCAAATCTCCCCATAAGGTCAACATTAAATCTAACCATTGAATTTCATTTGCTTCTCCTACAATTTGGTTTGCAATCAAAATTGTGGAAAGAATCAAGTTTGTGAACCAAGGTACCACCATACTTGGTACGTCAGGTGCCTTAAATGAATTTTCAATTTGTGGTGTCTGCAATTCACATTGTTACTCACACATTGTTAGTCAAAGACAATCTGGAATTGACTTTCCTTACATCACTGTCACTTTTTAATTTTAATACTCTTCACCTGATGCATAAAAATATAGGCATGGTACACATGTTGTTTTCTATTCACTGTAATGTTTAAATGTATTTATCTTTTCAAACATTTACCGTTTCTTTGATACCAACCTTATTACTGTACTTATTCATTTTCCTAAATTCTGTCCGTTCTTCTAAAATTCCAACTTAATTCTTTTCCAGGTGACTGTCTTTTGCTGTCTAAATCTGCAAAACATTTTTCTCACCTAAAGTTTAAGTGCCTTGCCTCTTTTGCAAACCATTCTGCTTGATATAAACAGAGAAAATTATTACCTAAAAACATATAATTTTGTGTGAATTTAGAGAAATTCTTCTGAGTGCTAGGGCCAGTAAGAAAGGAAGTGGATGATTTGAAATTAGCAAAAGGGTTAAAGAAAAGAAGAATTGTCTCAATGATGGTGTAAAACATTGCAATACAAAAATGAAGCATACTTCAAAGGAAAACCGGGAGCATTTTAATAAGAGGAAACTGGCAAGGGCTTTATGATATTAAGGAAGTATTTGAGAAGAGGGAATCATTTCTGAACTTAAACTGATGTTAATTTAGTGATTTTCCCAGTAATGCATGTGCAAGAAGCAGGGATGTTAAAGCAAGGTGAATTTCATCATTGAAAAGAAGCAATGATCATTTAAAAATAGGAATTATATGAATAAAAGGGGAAGATGCTTTACTGCTTTCTTTATTGTACATTTAAGTTCCTTTGGGGTTGATTGGTACTTCCTTCAAAAAAAATGATGGTCTGGAAGTATTAATCCCCGAGCTGGTCTAGGAGATCACAAACTTCAGAATCACAATATTGGTTGATTATATGATAGAAGAAAAATATTTAATTAATCTATTAATGCCTATTTTATAAAGTGAGGGCTTTGAAATGAATAGATCCAAAAAATTTAAAGTATTGACAAGTTTTAGATAGAATGTTATTCTGTGAAGCAATACCCAAAAATGTATGAAAAATGAAGTGAGGAGAAAGTTGATAAGCAGAAAGACAGATGTCAAGGAGGGTGACAGTAAGTATAGTAGAACAAATGGTGCTATGCAGGAAAAAAAATCATGATATTAATGTATTAGAAGTGGGAACAGCTCTGGTTGCTGTGTAGGATCGCACTAAGTGGCAGCTGAATTGAGGAGAAGGTGAAGAGCACTAGAGATAATGTCAAGTTGTGTTTGAGTTTCCCAGCTTGATGTCAATATGAAAAAGGCAAACACAAGCCCAGTGTGGGGTAATTTAATGAATGAGAAAGTGTAAAGAGGAAGATGTGAAAGTAACAAGGTCATGAAAAGCAATGAAACATTAAAAACTATATCACTTTATGTTATTCTAAAGAATAAGAACAAGTAATGGCGCCGTCTGATCCTGGATTGATTCCTGAACCAGATGACAATCTCATTACTGGAACAGTTGATAAAGTGTGAAAAAGAAAACCTACACATTATAAAAATTATTGTATCAAAGATGACTTCATGTTATTTGTCACTGACCTGGTTGTATTTAAATATACTCATATGTATATTTTAAGAAATACACCTAGCCATATATACAAAATTTCCTAGAAAAGGGAGCAATATAACACTTACCCTCAAATGTGTGTGTGTGTGTGTGTGTGTGTGTGTGTTTGATTTTGGTAAAACACATAGAAAGTTACTAAATAAAAGCTACAAAGATTTTTTTCTTTATTTTTAAAAAAGTTATTTAAATTTGAATGCTTAAAATAAATAATTGAAACCTGAATAGAACAGGTATATATCATAGTGTTATGGGTCTCAAATTCACAAGTGTTTTTCACATAAAAATGAAAAAGTTAAAATTTGGGAATAACATCACAGCAGCAAGGTTGAGCAAGTTGCCTGAATTTCTTCCTAAACCTCAATTTTGTGAGATGTGGAAAATAAGCAGCTTCCATTTGCACAAACTTAAAATCAAGTAGTATAATTAGGGAAATGGTGACCTGAAATGATTTATTATTAATATTAAAATTCATATAGACTATGGTACAGTTTCTCCTGAAAAAAGATGGAAGTAACCTTATCTAAGAAAAAATTGATTTTTCTAGGTAGTGTTGAATTTAGACATCCATATAGCTCCTGCTCCTATGTGAATCTAAGTGGCTCCTACTGCTAGAAATAAATCCTTGCGTTCATTAGAGAAATGTGCCAACCAAACACACCAAACATGCAGAACCTGTAAGCCTCCATTCCACAAACTGAGCAATTAATAATTCAGAACTGAGGGAGGGAAACTGATACAATGGTACTTAGACAACATTTTGGAAAACCTAACCAGTTGAAGATGACAGAATAAATTATACTCACATTTGAACTGAAATAAATGATACTGAGTTTTCATCTAAGTCTTGACAACTCAATTTTTTGGTGACCATGACATAGTTCTTGAAAATGAAAGGAAGTGTATGTAATGCCAATTCATCTTTATTTATTTGTCTCTTCGTTTTTAAATTTCATTCATGTATTTATTATTTTGAAAACAGGATTCACTATGTTGTGCAGGCTGGACTCAAACTCCTGGTTTCCAGGAATACTCTTGCCTCAGCTTCCTTTGTGATTGGGGATACAAGTGCATGTAACAATGCCTAGGTATGAAATAGACCTTCAACACACATTAATGCCTTTTCCGTTGTTGAATTGACAATCTTTGATAATAACAACTAAACATAAATTTTCTTATTTAAGATATCATACCTTGGCCGGGGATTTATCTCAGTGGAGTAAGTGCCTGCCTGGCAAGTGGGAGGTTGTGAGCTCGATCCCCGATACAAAAAAAATCTTATCTCTTACACAGAAATTTTACAAGAGTGCAATGCCATGCTTTCTGAACACAATGAATGCAGTAATTAGTGAAAATTATTTAATCATTTAAACTTATGTGTAAATGTTTACCTTGAGTTAGAACACGTTCCCACGATGATAGTCTATTAGTGTTCAATAAATTATCCCGGTTATATGAATTCTATTATTTTTGGAATAACTTTGAAAATCCTTTGTGTATTTACTCAAATCATTTTTACAGTATAGTGTACTTCATTTTGCAACTTCTTTTGGAAACATGTAAGTATATAGAAATGGTTTTTAACACATTATCAGCTCATTGCCTAAACAAGATCATTAGATGATTATCAATATTGTCTTAGATTTTCATGAAAATACTATAGAAAATATGTAGTCTTTGAGTGAAAATCAGCATCCCACCTGAAGATAGAAACAGATGACATATTCAAATTCAAATAGGTTGGAGACATTTTTTTTTATTTTACTTAAAAGATAGTAAAATCCAACAAAACATAACAGAAAAAAGTCAGTCAGAACAAAACAGTAGAACTGGTACAGAACTTCAAAGCAAGATACCAGGAAAACAATAGCTACTATAGTATATCTTGTTGTGTACTGGAGTTACTTAAAAAGTATGAGTGAGGTGTTATGGAAACTCAGGTGTTAGTGTAGATTTCTTCACCAACAGAAATGAAAAAAAAAAAAGCAAAGAAAAGAAATTATGGGATCTGGGTTAACATAGCTTTGAGGTTTAGTCATCTTTAATCTAGGAACACAGACAAGCTTCCATGAGCTTACTGGGAGGGAGCCTGTGGATAACTTTCTGGACCTCACTCTCTTTCAACCTTCAGATTTCCTACTGGAGCTCATCATTAGTGGAACTGAAAGCAAAGCCACACACCTGGGAGTCCTGTGACATGATCTACACAGATCTTTGTCCTGAGTCAAAAGTCAGGCTTGCAAATTAAAGAGTGGATGTGGAAAAAAAGAGAGCTGTATGTAGAAGAGTTTGAATCATTTGCAGTACTTATTGTCTAACAAGGACTCAGAATAATTTTCTCTATGGAGATAAGTTTAAAATTAATTCAGAAAAATAAATATTAATAAAAGTCATAGTTGTAAGGTTGAGCTCTGGTATCTGTTTTTATTTAGGTCCTAATTACAATTAAAAACAAATGAATTTAAAAAAGAAAATGTAAGTTGGACAAATTCAGTTTCAATACACATGGACTATGACACAGCGGCCCAAGTGAAAGTTTGTACATCACTTTTCTTACATTTTCCTGAGGTGTATACACTTATAGTTAGATACAATGTGTGTATAAGTGCACACAGTGTGCATAACATGATGTGTAATTATGGTACTTTCATACTACTGAATAACAGGAATTGTTGTATTTTGTATGTTTGTGATGCACGATAATTACTTTCATATTGGTGAGTCGGTACATATTAATCATTTTTACTCACATCTCCCCATTTGTTTAACCTCTGTCTTCCCCAAATTTCCCTTCTATGTCCACAGGGTCACTGGCATAACAGCAGTTGTGAACAGCGCCTTACAGAGAACCGCAATAGCAGATCTTCTTGAATAAGACCATTATTGCAAATGTTCCAGTTAGTGATAGTTGTATATGTTATTCTGTGGCTGTAGTTATACATGTTAGCAGCTTGATTTAAAACAGAAACAGTCACCCTTGCCTATAAATAAACTCTAGAATTCACAAACACATAGGTTAAAACCCCAGAAAAGACTCTTGATTTATATCTTGCTATGGTTGTTACTGTATTAATTGCAGATGCCTTACTTTAGATTTACAAGAAAGAAAAGTATAACAAAGCACAAGATTTCTAATATCACTTTTGTAAGAAACTTACAGATTTTTTTATATCTTCACCTTACATAAACTTTATTCTGATTAGACAGTAACCACTGACTCTACAAACAGTAATTATAATTATGAAAAACTTAGGGAATGTTAAAAACAAAATAACAGTAAAATAACCATGAAAGTTCACAAATGGTCTTGTTGCTACTTTAAATTTAAGATTTAGTGAAATTTCTTTTTGAGCACCAAAATTTAATTTTGTTGTATTTTATTTAAGTCTACCATTGCAATTCTCCATTAATGAATATTTTTAAATGAGATGCTTTTATTAAACAGAGAAGAATTCACTATTTAAATATGTAATTGATATGGCAATAGAAAATATATAATTGTTCAAAGGGATTTATTGGCTAGGCTGACATGATCTGATATGGAGAGTTCATGATAGCCAGTTGCACGGTAGAGCACCAAAGGATCTAGCAGTTG
>RJWM01023855.1:0-31533 GCA_004363535.1 Dasyprocta punctata | reverse complement strand
TGGAACTGTTATGTTTTCCCTGGTATTTCCTATGAACACTTTGACTCTTTCCTAAATTGGCCCATCCAACCTGAGAGGTAGTGATTGCCTCAGGGAGGAGGAGACAGAGAAACAAAGGTTTTGGATGTTAAAAAAAAAAAACCACTTTTGCGTTTGAGTGGGAGCCAAGCCTAGAAAAGGCAGAAGCAAACTTTCCTAGCTTCCCAGTCTAGACATACATGAGGAGAAGCAGGGAAGAAAGAAATTTAGACACCAGAATATATCTGAGAAAGCTACTGCTTACCCTCTCTACCCTACCAGTCCGTGCTCTAGTGGATGCAGTTCTAAGCAGGGGAGTATGACAAAATTCCATATAGGTTCGAGGTATCTGAGAGGAAATGAGAACTGTGCACAGCTTCTGGCTACGCTCTGGGAAAAGATGAGATGCAGAAGAGAAATAGCTGTATGGCATTTCCAGGAAGATGAGCCTAGGGCAGAAAACGACAGAGATCGAGGGATGGTGTAAGCAGAGCCGTGTATTAAGGGCTTGGACACCAGCTTGGGGAAGTCTTAGAAGGCTGTTGAACATTTTGGAAGTGGGGCTTAGTGGAAGAAAGTTGAAAGTCATGGGTGCATGCCCTTAAAGGGGACTTTTGGGTCACAAACCCCTCCCCTTTTGTGGTTTGATTCTTGGCTGTCTTCAGGTGAGTGGCTTCCTTTATTATGCAGTATCACTAGGATGCTCTGCCTTGCCCCAGGCCCAAAGGCAACAATTGACCATCAATGGAAACCATGAGCAAAAATAAATCTTTCCTCGGTGTAAATTGATTTATCTCTATATTGATTTATATCTGCATTTGTTACAGTAAACAAAGCTGACTAACATATCCATACACCTGACAAGGCCCAGAGGTCAGATAGAGACCACTCCAAGAGCAATCTAGTAGTTATCTGTGGTGCCAGGGTTTGATATCAGACAGATATAAGGGTATCAAAGAAGACAAAATGGGCAGATAAAGCCTATCCCACATGTCTGGGCACTACAGCACTTTCCCTACCTCCCTTGTAAGACGTTAAATCATTCTTGATTGATACTAGGTGTCTGCCTAATGGAAAAAGGGTCATAATAGGAGTTAACTTATGAAAAAGATAATTAAATGTCTTGCATGCCCAAGTTTGAATACTATGATTTTTTTTCTTTTTTTTTTTTTTTGCGGCACCAGGGATCGAACTCATAACCTTGCACCTGCCAGGGCAGGCACTTAAGCCACTGAGCCAAACTCCCGGCCCTAGTTTTTTGAGGCAGGGTCACACTACGTAGTTTAGGCCGGTCTTGCACTCGTGTTGTAGCCCAAGCTGGCCTCGAACTCACAACGCTCCTCCTACCTCAACCTCCTGAGTGCTGGGATTAAAGGCGTGCGCCACCATGCCCAGCTTGAATACTATGAATAACAACTGCTGCAGTTTGGCGACACCAATGATTTTAGATTATTATTACAATGTTGGGAGAGCTGTTCTATGAATGTCAAATACCTGCTATTTCTCTTTGCAGCATAACATGTATTATGGGGCTGAGAACAGAAAAATACTATATATGAATTTTTAGTGTGTGTGTGTGTATGTATGTAGAGGAGCCTACAGGCTTCTTTAGAACAATGTTTTAAAATGCATAATAAGGGTCAGGGATATAGCTCAGCAGCACAATGCCTGCCTGGCAAGCGTGAGGTCCTAAGTGCAATTCCTGGCCCCCAGACCCCCCAAAAATCTTAAATGCATAATAAAATCAGGATTATAATGGAAACAGACTATAGGAAAATTGATTATGAAAATATTTTTAAAAAGAGATTTATGGCATAGGGTCTTAGTTACTTTTCTCTCTTTGCTGAGACAAAATACCTGACACCTAAATTAAGGAGAGAAAGGTTTATTTGGCTCACAATTTGTGGAAGTTTCAGTCCATAATCAGCTGGTTCCAAGACAGGGTGGCATGGCACAGGGGCAACAGTTCAAGACAGAAGGCAGCAAAAGCAACAAAAGCTGAAGAGAAGGATAGCAAGCCTCTTTTCTCCGTTATATTATAAGCAGACTACCCCTCCTCCCCCTCACAGCAGATGTAGCACTCACATCATTCAGTGCGCTCCTATTGCCAAGCTCAGGATGTTTACAAATGAGGACCCTGGCCCCCTGCTAAGTCACTTAGTTAAATTTCTAAACTTCTCAAGTTTACACAATGTATCAACCATTACATGCAGTAAAAAATACAGTTGCTTATTCATACATTAAATAACAAAATCTAGTAGCAAATCTAATAAACAAGATATTGAGGTTATGATGAGTATGATATTTAGAGATAACTTTATCAAGTAATATGATATAAATATATATGACTCATATTGGCAACAAAGTCACAGATTTTGTTTATGTATTTTATTGTCTACATGTATAATTGGAGAATGAGTCACTTCCATTAGAGCTTAGTTAAGTTAAAAAATGTAATTTTTCCCACCAATGTTCCAAAATCTCCTGGATTTTGCTCATAACCTTTTAGAATTTACAAACTCTTTATTATATTCATATAATACTTCTTGATTGACCAAATGATTTAAACTTTATCTTTTAAAGGCCCTACCAAACTCTACTTGAGAGAATAAGAAAAGTTAGAGAGTGTACAGATGGATAATACTTAAAGCAATTCTATCTTAATGAAGGACTCAAAAGATCTGGGTGTAGTCAATTCTGACTGATTCCTCTACAGTGATTTTCATTCAAGACCTTGAATTTGGAAGATCATAATGAAGGAAGTGAACTACTGGGGGCATGCTTTTTCTTCTCTCTCTGCTTTCTGTATGACATAAGCTAAGCAGCTTTCCTCTCCTAGGATCTTCTACCATGCCATTTCTGGAGGCTTACTCACTGTGGTCTGCACCTTTGAAGCCATGATCCAATACACCTTCCTTCCTTTAAGTTATAGGTGTCACGTATTCTTTCTCGGCAACAGAAAAACTGATCAATATAAAAAATTGGTACCAGAAGTGGGGTTGTTTCCAGACAAGTGTTAGAGTACAAATGAAATGTACCTAAGCTGGCCAAGGCCTGAGATTTTAACACAAAGTAATTTGTTGGCCTAAGAAGTGGAATAAATTTCTTGAAGATAAGGTACTATTTTCCCTAAGGTACTTGTAACAGTATTTGAAAAATACTAGAATGTTGACAAATGCTGTTTGAACAAACTAATGAACTGGTGTAGCATGCAAAAATATTTAGGTATGATTTGAGGTGAAGGAGAGGTGTCCAATTTATACTGCTAAGTATAAATTACTTAGCAGTGATGTAGACAATGAAAAAGAGCTTGATTAACCCCAGATATTGTTATTACTATATAATGCATGCTTTTTGTTTTGTACTATCTTGCCTAGTAGCCTTAAAAAATTCACATAGCTTTCCAAGTGGCTTCTTTTTCTCTAGAACTAGGTTATGGATTGGATAAGAGTAAATGGCAAAATATAAATTACATAGCATGGCAGCTGATAATTAGGGAGTTACCAGTACTTACTATTATTAATATTAACATGAGAAATAAAATATTTGATAGCATTAATATTAATCAAGGCAATAAGTCAAATTTAGAGTAATATTAGAATGTTCAAAAATTCTTATTCACAAGTCCCCTGAATCAAAGTGATTCTTGTTGGGAGGGACCCTGTCCTTCTATACTTACAATTAACAGTATCTGTTTCATCCAGAGATTTATGGAAGGAAAACAAGAAGAGAAAGCCAGCTGGAGCTTTCAGATGTTGTAATTCTTATATCATGAACTAGTTTCAATCACATGAAGGAAAAAAAGAAGTTCAGAATTTGGGAGCTTCATGCAGATGCCTTTGATGCACATCAGAGAAAACACGTAGGATCTGGCTTTCCTCATTTTGTCAATATTTTAACAGGAGTGCATGGAGGGAGAAGTAATAAGAACCATGGCAGAAACATGTAGAAAGAGGTGTATTTGTTGGCTGGGCATACTGCTTTGCCTGTCTATTACTTCCACACCATAACCCTACATATTGTTCAACATATTTCATATCCTGTCCCAGCTGACTTGTCCAGGAAAGCCACATAATCTAAGCTTGACAATCAGATCATTTCTCTAGGAAGTTTGGATTTGGATTCTAGATAATAAAGTCATTCTTTCCTGGAGGTAAGTGCAGCTGCAAACGATTAAGCTTGGCCAATGTCAACGTTGCATTTTTTGCTATGTAGGCAACAAGAAAAGCAAAAACTGTAGAGAAAAGAGTGGAAATAGGAATTAGAAAGCATTCAACTGTGTTTATGAATCGCTTCCAGTCAAGACTCAGATTCATCCACTCCTAAATTTCCTTAGTGGCCAAGCAAGGTTACACAAGGGATACAAATTATGCTAGTCCAAGGTTAAATCATGGTAAAATCCTTCAGTAGGGAAATATGTCAGAGTTAGTCACATGATTATCACTCAGTAATAGAATGTATGGAAAAAAGTGTGGAGATTCTGTTAAATAATAAAAAAACAGCAATGAAGCAAACAAACCAGTGTAAGGACTGAGAGCCTACATTGAAAATATACATGTTACATTTCTCAATGAAACTGCTTCTGTTTCTGAAGAAACAAACTAGAGGAATATATGTGGTAAGTAGATTAAAACTGAGTGAAGATCATTTTAACATTGGCCTTCAATTAAGGAAAGATGACTGCAGACTTGCAAGCCCACATTCATCTTGTTCCTGTTTGAATCATAGCTAAATCTTGCTACCCAAAACTATATTACAGTCTTATTCCAGAATTTATCATCTGCATAAATATGGATGGGCTCATTTCTTTCACCACTATAATGTTTTCAGTAAGTATTCTGTTTGTGTATTCTGTAGAGGCTTTGCTATGAGACTAAGGACCCTAATTTAAAACTTGGAATTTGATGAATTCAAGTTTAAGAAAATATTAGGATGGAGGAAAATGGTTTCTCCTATTGTTAGATGCAAAAGGAGACATGGTCTCTCCTCCTTCTAGGAAGTTTTCACCCTATATTTATTGCTAACATTTATTATGTTCATAATGCTTGCCAGGTACTATTCTAAGCAATTTGCATGTGTTAGCCAATTTATTTCTCACAACATTCTAAGAGATGGATAATTTTATTTTATTCATGTTGCAGATGAACCTGCTGTGACTCACCTATTAAGTAGGAGTAATAGAATTTTAACTCAGGTAGTACCACTCCAAAATCAGAACTGTTAACCACTTTCATTAGGTAAGGGTCTGTTAATGCATATGCCTGACATTGAGGATAGTGTGTTAAGCAAAATTGCACAAGAGCTGCTTCCATGGAGCATTTTATTTGTGGTCGATGGACTACTATATATTAGAAGAAGCAATGGGAACACTGATAACAGGTCTGGCCAGAGGATCAAGTAGGGCTATCCTGATTAATTAACACATGAAAGCTAAATAAGAAGTGTGAATCAGCTACATGAGAAACAAGAGGGAAAAGAAGAATAGGCAGACTCAGACTACAGCATACATGGGTTCTGAGGTGGGAGTTAGAAGACCTTGCTGTGATCCCTGGACTGGCCCCTGTGGCTGTTTCGGGGACTGCTGAGCAGGCCAAAGAGTACACAGCGTGGGCCTGGAGGGAAGGCAGACTTACATCCCACAGGGCCTCTAGGCCACAGGAAGTTTGTTACTGATTTCAGGAATAAAATCAAGTGCTGAAAGACTAGACTTTGCTGTCCAGTTTGAACAATAACTTGGACAAAGTGTGCTGTGAACAAAGACCTTTGATTAGTGCAATGTTGAGATCTGTTGTTCAGAGATAAGACATACATGCACCCAAAGGGAAAGATTCAAAGAAAGAAAGATGAAGGCTCTCGGTTCATCCTCATTTTATATCCTGCAACATCTGCAAGGACAGATGTTTGCTGGTCATAACCACAAAGGGAGGTCACAGTCTCGCAAGTCTCTTCCACAAAATCATATACAGTTTATATATAATAATTGGCTACTGCCCCACATTTCTCCCTTTCCAGCCCAGGCCAGGGTCTCAACTTCTTAGTAGTTATTCATGACATGTTCAGAGCAATGGAGATCTTTATTTCCATCCTGTCCCACTGGAACAGAACTTTCCTTAAAGTCAGGCTGTATTTTGTACTTATTTCTAATGAAGCAACTATAAGATTTATGTATTCCATCCCATCCCCAACGTTGCATAAAAAAGCATAAATTTAATGTATGCTAGGCTAAATCAAAGCAAAATAAAAAATCTTTTTCACAGTCTTGAAGTATGGCAAGGTTAGAAGGGTTGAAAGGAACAGAAAATCTCTTGTGCTACACTAAGAAGAGCAGAAAAGAAGAGCCCCAGTATTTAAAGAATAATACAAGAGTCTCATCTTCCATCCTGCCTGAGCTCTAGCAGCAGGAAATTTAAAGCCTGATTACAACTGTTATGGTTGATACACTGTGTCAACTTAAGAAGTTTAGAAGTTTAACTGGGAGGCTCAGCAGGGAGCCAGAATCCTTACTTTGTAAATATCCTCATCCTGTGCAAGACTGGGGCACAGAGATTTTACCAGTGCTACATCCAACCTGGAGGACAGGGGTGGCCTGTTTACAGTATAAGGGAGGAGAAGAGGCTTGTTCCCCCCTTTTGCTCTGGCTGCTGCCTCAAAGTGTTGCCCTAGTGTCATGCCACCCTGCCTTACAGCCAGCTGATTATGGACCGAAACCTTCAAAACCTGTAAACTAAATAAACCTTTCCTTCCTTAATTTTGGGTATTTTGTCCCAGCAATGAGAGAAAAGTAATCAAGACAACAGCCTGATATAGCCGACCCCGGGATGAACAAAAACTCACGGAACGATGGAAATTTCTCAGAGCTGAGCGTTATTGCCAGGCCTGGAGACGCAGTCCCCACAAGCCAAATTTTGAGACTGCGCGCTGCTTATCGGCCCGAAAGGGCTTATAAAACATCAGAACAAAGGGAAAAAGGGTCTTGCAAGCGTGGGTACAGAAGCAGATTGCATTGGTTAGTTTAAATGACCTTTTACATTTATTGGAGAAGGCAACTTTAGGGAGGTCCCAGGTTGGGCAGTGGTGAGCACCTCCTGATATGGGCAGCAAATGCCCCGGAAAGGCACATGTTGTAAATTCCTTAGTCATGAGAAGGGGTAGTTTTTATCTCTTAACCCAGTTTTCCGGCCAGCTTTGTCCTTGGGCAGCTTTAAATTGTAACAGCTCAATTCCCGGGGGTGGACAGTTACAGGAAGCAGAAACTCAGGCAGGCTAAGGGAGAGACAGTGACCTGGGGAAGGGGGTCTTGGGCATGAAATGGCGCATACAGAACAGGAAAGCAGTGCATTAATTATTTACAGGCTATAACACAGCCCTCTAGGAATTTTCATTTTCCTCAAAGGAAGAATGACTGCAGTATATATCTTTTGAAGTTCACACCCAGTTTACAACTGTTCCTTTAATTTGTCTCCTATTTAAGGGGCCAGGCCTGTCCCCAAGACTCTACTCCAGGCCCACAAACTTGTTAATTGGACAAGGAGTAAGAATTATAGGCAGACTGGTGTAGGAGGAGGTGGGAAGAAAGACACTTCTTCTCCTGGCCTGAAACCTTCATAGTGTGTGTGTGGGGGATCTCTGCCTCTAAAATGCCAATACTCTCCTCTACTCTTTCGTCCCAGGAAGAAGAACCAAACCACCTGGGCTTGCATGGCTCAGCCCTTCCCTCTTGGTGCTTCTTTGAGCTTTCTGCCTCCCAGGAACATTTGCTGAGCCTTGCTCTCCTCCGTTTAGATAAAGGCTCCCTGCTCCACATGAAACCTCATATATATATATATATATATATATATATATATATATATATATAATTTGAAGGAGGAAGGCTTAAGTTGTTTACAGTGAATTCATCTTGGCTATGGATAAGAGAAGTGGGATTAAGTGTAATGGGGACAGCTTTGCACTTCTTTTGGGGTAGGAGGGCAATCCACAAAGAAGAGTCAGTGGTATCTTCATTCACAAACTCAATTATCACTACAGTTCTGGTCACAAACTGAACTGGACAAGAACTGAATCAAATTTCCCCAATAAGGTCAACGTCGAACATAACCATTGAATTTTATTTGGTTATTGTCCAACTCAGTTCGTGACCAGAATTGTGGAAAGAATCAAGTTTGTGACCTGAGGTTCCACTGTAATTCTTGCTTGTGGATTGATTGCATGGGACGTGGTGATGCCTAGGGGTTATAATGAATTCGCATTAAGGTTTTAACATACTTTCAAAAATGCAAAACAGTCTTTTCTTCTGGTCCCAGCTTGTTAACTGATTAGCCTTGTCTGTCTCTCCTGCTCATTCTTCAACCATTCTTATTATTAAATTTTGGATATCTCAGAACTTTTCTCTTATCAAGACAATCAGAGTCCCTTCTGCAGGAGTGTTGAGCTTGGAGGGACAGATTTGATCTACCTAGGGCATAAGTCACAAACATGTCCATTTGAGAGCTGGGCACAGTCACATTCAGCGTGTCACATGGACCTGAGAGTCATAAGAAGACAATCAGAAGAGAAAGAGCCAGGAGAGATGTGAGCAGGCCACACACAGAGACAGAGAAGGCTTTCTGAGGGTCTGGCTCCCAGAACAGCCCTTACTAATTGGCAGGCAACTGAGCTTGCCTCATGGAATCCACAGCACCGTGATATATCTTGAAAATATATTGTTCATATGGAAACTTAGGCAAGTTACTTTCTATGACTTTCCACCAAAAGAATCCTAACGCTATCTGGAAAGGTTTTGTTTATGTACTCCCCCAAAAAGAAATTAATATACTTTCATTTTGAAAATGCCTAGAAGTTGTTTACATTTTATGAAGTCAATGTTTGTATGTATATGCAATTCGTTTTACTCTGGAGCATTAGAGCTGCAAAATAGAGGCTAAGGATTGACTCCTACGTAGGTACTTACCTGCGTGAGAGGGCTCACAGTTTTGGAACTGTGTTATCTGCTTTGTTCCAACAACTTTAAGCTGAATTCAAAATAAAGGCAAAAATGAACTCAGATTAAGAGAGGTTCTCACCCTTCTGGTATGCTGTAGATCCCAAAGTGAAGGCATGGTTATGGTTTTCAATAACAACAGTAGAAAACAGTGATGATCATTGTTATGATCTGAAAAATGCTTTAATCTCCATTTTCTTTCTTTGTTTCTTTTTTACTCAATGCCAGCACCTCGACATTAAACTTCACAGCTTCCAGAATCATGAGCCAAATAGACTTCTATTCTTTATAAATTACCTAGTCTGTGGTATTCTGTTGCAACAGCCAAAAATGGAACAAGTTAGGAATCAAGCTCAACCACGTTTGATAAGAGCAAAGGTTAAGAAAGGGTATTAGAATCACATTTTTTTCTTGAATACCCAAGGGAAAGTCAAACGGATAGTTACATAGGATTTTATTGCCCAAAGAATGTCTGAAAATTGGGCCAGTTCTACTCTGGTTTCAGAATCCTAAACCAAATTTCAAAATGAAATAGAAGGATTATGATTCTTAAGGCTTGTTTTCTATTTAGTTTTAAAAATAAGTTTACCATCCATGTATATGGAATTCTTAGAGCAATCCATCCTTGAGGCAGAACGCTGGAATTAATGATGGGAGTGTCTTTCATCCGTATGTTTATAACATAATCTAAGGATTCCTGCTAGAGAATGCCCCTCAGGTTGGGTTTATATATGATGAATTACATCTTGTTGTTATGGTAACTAATTGACTAAATATAGCATGAAGGAAAAAAAGAGTCCCATTTACAAGGCAACATGAAATTGTTATGACAACAGTAGTTTTAAAAATAAGTAGATTAGTACTTGCATTTTTCTTCTTTCTTCCTATAATGAGTTTTATATGGCAAAAATGAGTCAGACTTTCATCCTAATTTATGAATACAAAACCAAATAAAAACAGCGAATATACTTTGTAAAGGTATCTCGTCTCAGAGAATAGCCATATCTGTATCTACTCATAATACGCAACAGAATAAACTAACATTAAAATTCATGTTTTGTGTGCATGGCTAAATGTTTGTATAGTTATACATAAAATATTAACATGATTACATCTAAATGATGGTATTAATAGTAACAAACACACATAGAGCTAATCTTGGTTCAAGTTTTAATGGGATAAAATTCAGATACTGTTATACCTATCAAAACATTTAGTTCAGCGAGTTTTAGTATACTCACAAAGTTGTGCAGCATCATCACAGTCTAATTGTAGAAAGCTTCATCATCCCAAAGTGACACACCATATCCAATAATATCTGAGGCCCTATACCCAGCCTAGTCCCTGGAAACTACAGATTTCCTTTTTGTGTCTATGAATTTATCTATCCTGAATATTTCACCTAAATAAATTTTTAGCCGGGTGTGGTGGTGCACGCCTTTAATTCCAGGACACAGGGGCTGAGGTAGGTGGAGCGTTGTGAGTTTGAGGCCGGTTTGGGCTACAACGTGAGTGCAAGGCCTGCCTGAGCTATGTAGTGCAACCCTGTCTCCAAAAACTAAGACTGGGAGTTGAGCTCAGTGGGCGCAAAATTGTGAATTCGATCCCTGGTGCCACAAAATAAATAAATTAAATAAATAAATAAATAAATAAATAAAATTTTATAATATGTGGCCCTTTGTGCCTGATCTCTTTCACTTACCATGTTTGCAAGATTCATATACACTGGAGCATGTGTCAGTATTTCTTTTTTATTCCTAATATTCCATGAGTGAATGTACCATGTTCAGCTTATCATTTAATAAGCTGTGAGCACTGACTTTTTCCACTTTCGGGCTATTGTGGATGGTGTAGTCATGAACACCAATGTGTAAGTCTTAGGTGGGCATGTATTTTATCTTGCTTATAAACCTAGGAGTGAAATTACTATGTCATATGGTAACATTTAGCATTTTGAGGAACTGCTAGGATGTTCCTCACAGTGACATCACCAATTTATATTCCTGCCAGCAAAATGTGAGTGTACCAATTTTTCTTCATTAGCTCCATAACTTGTTATTGTCTTTTCATTAAATTCTAACCATTCTAGTGGATGACAGTCCTATGGTTTCAATGTGTTTTGTTCCCTTTGAATTTCATGTTGAAATTTGGTACTCAGTGAAACAGCAGAGAGATGGTGGGAAGATAAAAGGAGGTTAAGTGGTTAAGATGGATCAGTGCCTTTCTCCTGGGACTGGGTTAATTTTCACGGCAGTGAGTTATTTCTAGGTCTTGAAGGACTGAATTGGTTATCATTATAGAATGTTACAAAGCAAGGCAAACTCACTTGTTTTTCTCTCCTATATATACCCATTTTTCCATTATGTTGCAATTTAGCATGATGTCCTCACCAGATGCAACCTTATGATATAGGATATCAAGCCTCAGAACTGTGAAACAAATAAGCTTGCTTGATTTATAAATTTTTCTATCTCAGATACTTTATTACAGTAACAGAAAATGGATCAAGACAAGCAGTATCCCATTATGATTTCCATTTGCAATTTTCTAATGGTTAACTTTATGTAACAACTTTTCATGTTCTTATTGACCATTCCTTAATATTTGGAAAAAATGTAACTTCTCTATTATTAATTGGATATTTTTATTTTGCGTTGTGAGACTTCTTTATGTATCTAGACACAGTGGTACCTCAGTTTGTGAACTGTACTATTCAGGGGGAAGATGGCTGTGTTTGTGTTTGTGTGAAGAAGATAACCATGATCATGTTTGTCACCCAATGCAGAATTTATAAAATGAAGCAAAATTTTGCCAAACACTTCTGTTTGTGAACTGAGTTGTTTGTAAACAGAAGAATTTGAGAATCATGGTATTACTGTACAATTCTTGTTAGATATAATATGCAAATATTTTAATTCTGTCATCCTTTTGCTTTCTAATTTTGGCCTTTTATATCTGAACTTGTTAATGTTAAGTTCAATATGTCTATTTATTGCTGTTGTCGTTTATAATTTTGATATTATATCTAAGAAGCAATAGCTTAATGCATGGTCACAAAATTTGGAGACTTGTACTTAACTACAGAATTCTTATTTTAGCTCATGTTTAGGTATAGAGTTCATCCTGAGTTAATTTTTGTGTATTATATGAGGCAAAGATTCAAATACATTTTTTTCATATGGTGTCAGCTGTCCTAGTTCTGTGTGTTGAAAAGAGTATTCTTTTCCCTGTTGGTTTGTCTGGCAGTCTTGTCAAAAATAAATCAACCATAAATGCAAGGGTTTATTTCTGAATTTTTTATTGTAATCCATTTATCTATAAGTCTATGTTTATTCTTATGCCAGGACCACACAGTCTTTATTACTATAGCATTATAAGAGATTTGGGAATCAGGAAGCATGAATTCTCCAACATTTCTCTTCTCCAAGATTAGTTTGGCTATTCTGGCTCCATTTTATTTCCATATGAGTTTTAGGACCTGCCTGTCAATGTATGAGAAAAATAACTGGGATTTTTCAAAGCTATTTTTATTAGTACATGTTCGCAGCACATAATGTGTGTATGCCTTGTGTGGAGTTGGTACATGCACAAATCACATCTTGATTCTCTTTTTCACCCCCCTCCCTCCCTTCCCACACCCTCCCTCCATCTCTTGATTCCCTTTTCATCCAAGAAGATGCATCATATTATCTATTTTGCTCTTTATAATTTGGGTTTCTCACATAAGAGAAAGCATGCAATATTTAAGCTCTTGTGTCTTATTTATTTCACTTCATATTATGGTTTGAAGGTGCATCCATTTGCCTGCAAATGACTCAGATTTTCAAAGGTATTATGCTGAATCTACAGATTAATTTGCAAATTGCTCTCATTTTTAAGAATGCTATTCCAGTTCATGGACATGGACTGTCTTATGTATTTCCATTTATTCAGATCATCTTAAATTTCTTTCAACAATATTTTTTAGTTTTTATACAAGCCTTACATTTTCTTTGTTAAATTCATTCCTAGGTATTTTGTTTTTGTTGCTATTATAAATAGAACTGTTTCTTAAAGTTTTTTTAGGATTGTTCATTTCTAGTGTACAGAACTAATTTTTGTGTATTGACCCTATATCTTGCCAAACTGCTGAACTCATTTATTAGTTCTAATAGTTTTTAGTGGCTTATTTAGAATATTCTGTATACACGATCATACCACTACAAATACTATAGCAATACTATAGTATTAGAATTTTACTTCTTCTTTTCCAGTGCAAATGCCCTTTATGTCTTCTACTTTCCTGTTTCCCATGGATAGCTGAAACACAGTATAATGTTGTACATAAATGGGAAAAACAGACAATCTTGTCTTTTTTTCTAATCTTAGAAAAAAAATATTCATTCTTTCACAGTCGTGTATAAAGTTATAGATTTTGTTGGTAGCCTTTATTAGGTTAAGTGTGTTTCCTTTTATTCTGTTTGTTGAGTAACTAATCTTTGTATGTTTTTTGCTAAAATAAAAGTATAGTCTTTAACAAAGAAAATTTTTTAGATTTCAAAATAATTTTTATAATTATATAATCTTTAAAAAATTGAAATATATGTAAACAAATTGTGTAATGTAGCATTGGAACAGTTTGAATATGTCCCCTAAAAGTTTTGTGATCATAACTTGATCCTCAAATTCATACATGAATGGTATTTAGAGGCAGGCCTTCAGGAGGTAATTAGGACTGGATAATGTCAAGAACATAGGACCTCCACAATGCCATTCATGGTTTTATAAAGAGATGAAGAAAGATGAATTGTCATACTTGCTCTGTCTGTCAAATGACACCTTCTGCCATGTTGCAGTGCAAAAAGACCCTCACCAGGCTCCAAGCAGATATTACCACCGTGCTCTTGGGCCCAGTTCCAGAATCTTCAGCCAAATAAATTTTGATCCTTTATAAATTACTCAGTCTCAGACTATTTAGTTATTACAGCAAAAGAAAAATGAAGTCAGTCTCTTGCTCTCTGGAATTATAGCATTAATTGTAGTATTGTATAAGGGAGACATAATTATAATACTGGCAACAGGACATAATAATTATTTCTTCATGGTGTCATTATAGTTTTATTTTCTTTTCCTTGCTTTCCAAAATTCTTTACAAACTATAGTAGGCATTAGTAGTTGTTCTTGTGTATCTGTATTTCCTCAAGGCTTGTAGGGAGGGAAGAAAGTTACCACCATGGTGGCCAAAGGAGAGGACTCAAGGCCTGAATGAACACTACCACCTTCCTAGCAAGTAGAACTGGCTGTGAGGTGTGCAGCTGACCCTGCAGGACAAGTTGTGTCCTTCTGGAGTGTAAGATGCACACACGGGAGGAAAGCACACACTCTCCCCTGGGGTGTTAAGCTTGCAGGATTCAGACTTGAATTTGTTGAAAACCATTTGTAGCACTATTAGAGGAAGCTTGCAGCAAAGGAGGAGATATAACACCACTGGGGCCCAGCATAGGTTATGCCTCCAGTCCTGTTCTTCTCAGAATGATAGCTAACAATTCCTGTCTTTATTCTTACTTCTGAGTTTTTGTACTTAAAAAATAATGTGTTTCAATATAAAATACATCTTATTTTTTAAAAAAGCAATAATAAAATTATCATTATTTTTTCCCACAATATCTCTCTTGTCTTTAGGTATACAGAGTATTTGTATCAAAAAAAAAAAAAAAAAAAGAAAAGAAAAAGAAAAAGACATAAAGAAACTATCAAAACCTTCAAATTAATAATTTTCCATTTCATTTTATATTCTTATTGCTTTCTCACGTAATAGGTAGTTCTCATATATCAAAATCAAAATGAAGTTAAATAATTGTCTCTTTTCTGCTCTTGCAGATTTTATGGTAGACAATGGTTATTGCCAACCCACAAACCATTCCATTCTTTTTTTTTAATCCTGACAAACTCTACCTTTGCTAAAATCGTAAGTGTTCCTGCATAAAGGGAATCTAATACCCTCCCTGTTCCTGGATGAAAAACTCCCAATTGGTCCCAAACAAACTTGAGAATTCATTCTCTATTATTAAAGATTTATTTCAGAATAAACAGAAGCCCCAGTAAGAGCCAATGAAAAGTAAAGGGAAGTTTTCTAGAGGGAATTTACAGACAATTCTTCCCCCCCCCCACCAGAACAGATGCTCTTCCTGTCTTTGGATACCATTGTGTGAGGTGATGCTTAGAGCTGCAGCAGTATTTTTGCAACTACGAGGTGATGAGACTGAAAATAAAAGCCCAAATGTCAATGATGTTAGAGAAGAAAAGTGGCAGTCATTGTTTAAACTCTTATACAACAAATCATTTAATCCTGGGATTTCCTAAACCTGGACTTCTTATTCTGTAAAATATTAAATACCCATTACATGAGTTTGTGTACAATTGTGTACAGACCTGTTCAAGGCAGCCCTGCTACTCCGTGCTCACCACATGGGGTCCTGATGCAGAACCATGTTTATTAGAAAATGAGTCACTTTTTTCTAATTTGCACAAAAGCATAGACGTAGCTATTGGAAGTCATGCTTTTAAAAGCCAAACATTCTCTTCTTTGCCTTGAAAGTACTCAAACTTGATACATCATTCATCACATTTCTGTGTAGTTTTCTACTTTATATGTCACTTGACAATAAATCCCATAATAAATAAGGCACAATGGCTTGTAAGTCAATCTGTCCTGCTGGCTAAGAAGTAGATGATAATCCTAAAATGCTCAATGACTAACGAGTATAATTTTTATATTATCCAATTTGTGCCACCATGAGCTATGCATATAAGATGTCAAACATCTGGATACTGTAGAGCATCTGGCTGGATGACTAATTTTTTTTTATCTTAATCTGGATGTTTTGGCATCAAGTAATGTAACCCAAAGTTTAGCCTGCAAAAATTGGGGGCTCTCATCCTTTTACTGTCAGATGTGGTGAGATGCTGAACTATCACAGATGAATGATGGCTCTTTAACATACTGTCATCCTGACTCTGGGGGAATTTCCTCCAGGGGAGTATGAGGCAGCCAAGATTCCTTTGAGAGCTCCGCTCTCACTCCAGATGTTAATTAACTGACAAGATATGTTCTAGTGTGTTGTTTGAAGCATATACCCTAAGAGAATTCAAAAAAGGGAAATTGGCAACAAAAATAAATTTTCCTTTATGGGATCACAGGCATCTGGCAGTTGTGTAGGTATTAGAGTAATTGCTGACTTTTTTCTCTTCCTTTAACCTTCAAGCATTTCTTTGCTATATCCCTATTCTCAGATTGGGACCATAACTTGAAAGTATCTTACTTGCCTTATTCTCTCCCTGCCCCAAGGGTGTTTTGATTTAAAATTTAGTTTAGGCATATTTTAGGGTTTTATCATATTATAAGTATACATGTATCTTAAATGTGTTAGATATTACCTTTCCTCTTTGAGTTTCAAACTGTATTCTGAGAATTTAAATTCAAGCTTTTGACACTGTTTTAAAATAGAAAATAGAAAGTAGTAAAAGATATTGTTAACAGAAGGTGTTTTCTGTTTCTAGTGACACCCCACAAGTCAAAGTGACTTCAAATGGGACTTGTAGATGTGTGTGATATGCGACTAGGAGCAACTTTGGTTATAGCTTCATCCTGGACTTAGGCAGTGATGAATGAATGGGTCACTAAAAAGGGTGTTGTCTTAGTTATTTTTATCATTGCTGAGACAAAATGCCTGACACCCAAGGTTAAAGGAGGAAAGGTTTATTTAGCTCATGGTTTGTAGAAGTTTCAATCCGTAATTGGCTAGGTGCAAGGCAGAATGACTTGGCAGAGGGGAATCTCAGAGGAGAAACAGTTCATGGCAGCAGAAGACTGGAAAAGCAACAAGCAAGAGACCTTAACAGCATAGTTCTGCCCCTTTTATTTAATCCAGAATGCCAGGCATAGTACAGTGCCAAAGCAATTAGTGGACTGATTTAGTAATGACCCGCCCTTAATCCTAGCACCCTTAATCCTAGCATTACACCATGAATTGATCGATCACGCACTCTAGATTCAGCCACCTCTCAAAAGTTCCACTTACGACCACAAGAGGCTTTGGGGGACATTTAGATTCAAGTCATAACAGGTGTCACAGTTCAGGCCAGGGATCCTGCAGACTGTAAAAGTAGCAAGTTCTCTGTATGTTCTGCTTTAAGTCCCTTCTTTTATTCATTGCAAAATAAGGGCCAAGAATCCCTCCCCTTCCACAAATGCTCAGGAAAAAGGCCCAAAGCAACTCCACTACCTGGATTGTTTCAGCTTCTTTTCTACTATGGAAAGGGTGATGAGTTAATGGCCTAATTTTGTATAGCACAAGGCCTTGGAATGTGGAGCGCCTAGAACCTGGATTATATTTTTGGCCTCTGGGGTCCTTGACTGGGACCAAAATAAACATTCTGCTAACACCTTCTTATATACACTCATATTCATACACCCACAGAGGAAAAACCACAGGTAACATGACAAGGCTATATCTTATGTATAGCCTTGTGTTCCTTCTTTTTCACTCAACACTCTACAGTGAGCATTTTAAGAATACTGAATATTTACAACAAAAATGAATCTTAGTACTGTGTAGTATTTCATGGTATGGCTCTACCATGATTTATTTAAACTGATTAGTATTGGATAATTAGATTATTTTCAATATTATGCTACTGGAGTGGACATTGGCATTCATTGATTTCTAAAGTACTATAACATGAATTACTAAAGAGTATGAACATTTTTTAAGAATTTTTCACTCATTTCCTATTGCTAATGGCAAATGAAGATGCATATAGCAGTTTGAAACAATGCTTATTTATTGTCTTGTAGTTCTGTAGTTACAAGTCCAACGGACTTGGCTGGTTTCTCTGCTTTGAGTCTCCTAAGATTAATATCAAGGTATGGGCAGGTCTGCATTTCTGTCTGAAGACTCTGGGGAAGAATATGTTTCCAGGCTCTGTCGCTGACAGAATTCAGTTCTATGCAACCGTGAGACTAGGTCCTGGTTCCTTGCCAGCTGTCGGCCAGGGTGTCCCTTAGCTCCTAAGGTCTCACAATTGAAGACCAGAAATGGAGTCGCTTCCTGCTCCCACTGTTGCCTTCCTCTTCTGATCTTAAGGGCTCAGGTGATTACAATGGACCCATCTGACAATTGCTCTATTATAAGGCCAGTTAATTAGCAGCCCTAATTCCATCAACAAAACCTCTTTTGTCCTGTAAGGATCAGAAGCCCTAGAGTCCAAAATCCAGCCTATCACAGACCTGTTGTATATTACCTTCTAGAATGTTCTATATGTGTTTATATCCGCTCTAGCATTGTATAAGATTTTTGGTTTCCTAACCCTTTCCTCAAGTATCTGTCCTATTATTAAACCAATGAATAGTACAATAACAAACTTTACATCTGACAAGGAAAAAGACATCTCCATGTTTGAATTATGTTCCTTAGGTTGCTCATGAATTTGAATTTTTTAAATTTTATTTTATTTTATTTTATTAGTGCATATATATGTATATTCACAGTATACAATGTTTACATTCATCTTAGGGAGTGAGTACATGTACTTAACAAATTCTGATTCTTTTTATTCCCCTTCCTTTCCCCACCTACCTTCTTTCCTCTGTCTCTAGATTCCCTTTTCTCATTTTTATCATCATTATTATATTTTTAGTTTGTGTTTGTGACATATAATGATTACATTCATTGTGGGTAGTTGATACATGTATCTGACACATAATAAATCTTTTTACATCCCCTTCACCTCTTGTCCTTCCTCCACCCTCATTATCTTGGTCCCCTTCTCGAATGAAAATATCTATCATAATAGAATACTACACAGCTATAGTGGAAGATAAATCTGAGACATTTGTAGGGAAATAGATACACCTTGAAACATAATATTAAGTGAAATAAATCAGACACATAAATTTAAATACAGTATAGCTTCCCTCATTTTAGTTATCAATAGTACAATGAAAGAATAAAATCAAAGATTGATAAAAGGAAATAGAGAAATTGAATTTTAAAGAGCATTTTATAAAATCAGTTCACAGTTACAATACAGTTAACAGGTGAATCAATGCACAGATAATCAATGCACAGTCGCATAGTTAGAATACATTCATGCAATGAGCCAAGACCCATATTATATACATGAGGCTCATTAATCCATGCAGACAGCAGTATGGATGATAGAAATCCAATGTGCCTGTTTCTCTGCTCCTCAGCATGGTATGCAGGAGGGGCAGCTATGAATTGTGATGGGAGCCAAAGCAATATCCAGCAGCTAAACCGACCAAGAAGTGATTGCATTCTATCGTGAGAAGGCAGTCACTATAACTATTTCCAATCATAAAATCCCAGAAAAGACCTGTCTTTGTTTTTAGAACCCCATGCCAAATATGCCAGGATGTATTTTACAGAATAATCCTCTCTCTCTCACAAGCACAAAATGATGCCAGATTCAGACTGCTTTCAAAACAAAAGATGTAGAACCAAAAAATTTAACTATAGGAAGTCGCTGAAGGAAAAAAAAAAAAAAGAAAAATATTTTAAGAAGACCAAACATATGCTGAGAAGCAAAACATATTGAGAAGACAAAGCACAGCACAGCGGGGCTCATTGGTGGACTGTTCCAAACTTGGTAAAATAAATACATGCATCAAAGGAAAGTCCCACGGAATTTTTGTATACATGATTCATTTCATTAAAAATACTGATAGTATCTTGACATTCAATTCAGAGAGACCAGGGAATTGGATTTTATTGGCACATGTAAAGATGATTTGGAATAGGTAACATAAAGGCAATGATTTCAAAGCCCAACTTTTGCTTTGTATAGACAAAGTAAATGGAAAACTTAGCTGAGGCTATTACACCAAATTCTGCTGATAAATTGTCTGAACCATCAGACAAAGATTCCTAGCATGATGATATCTTACGCATACAAACAAACATTCCTAACATAATGATATTTTATGCATACATTGATTCTTTTAGCAATTTGTGGCTTGTTAAATTGTAACTTATCCATGTATAGGTAATGCCATTTAGCTTACTAATTTGACTTTGCTTGGGAAAAAAGGCAACCAAACAGTGTGCACAGTAGTGATCACTCTTGTGGTGGATGGGTAGTAATGGAATGTTTCTCAAATAGCATTCTATTTATGGAACTGAGTTCTATTTATACATATATGTTCAGTTTATGAAACTGTGTGCTTTGTTACATTCACTTTCTAGAATACACACACACACATATATATATACATGTACATATAGAAGGGTAAATGGCAGTGGGGAGAGGTGGTTAAATTCAGAATATTTTTTACATGCAACAGGTCCCAAAATTTCATATTGTTAATACCAGAGGTTATAGATTTACACCCTGTATGCGAAGTTTAAACCCATAGATGTGTTTGGCCCACAGGGCTAAATGAAACTTAAACTAGTCATGAAACTTTGAAAACTGGGGGGAATCTACATGTGAATCTACTTGAGAGTTCTTTTGAAAAGTTGGAAGATCTTACAGAACTTAGCTTGCTTCACTACACGCCAACAGCCTGGAAGAACGAAGTAGAGACTACCTCCTGCACTCAGGCATATATTACACTTGGCCATGGTCTCCTGCATTCACTATCATCTCACTGATGAAATGTATGCCTTCTATTATCTATCAACCAATCAGGTGGAAGGTGTGGTTACTGTATTCTGACAATTACAGTACATCACATAGACTCACATATCAAGAGGGTTCGTAGATGTTTGTAAATGTCCAGTGTGGTTTACAGAGAACATAGGCAGATGCACAGAATCGGTTCTTATCTGGTTAACTACACCAAGGCTGACAGTATGAGTGGAGAATCTGAGTCTCTCAAACTGTCTGATAGGCAGGGCTGTCATCACGGCTCATCATCTGAAGACCACTAGATCCTTCTTGTGAACTAAAGTCAAAGGAATGAATTACAAATGAACCCATATGTTTGGAACAATCATTAAAAAATAGCTAACGTGTCTATCTTCAGGTTGCAGCTGTAGTCTTTTTTATTATGCATGTATTTATGTATTTATTATTTTTGTGACACTAGAAATGTAGTCCTTTTATTAATCACATCTCCAGTCTATGGGATGTAAGCCTCACTGGTGAAGTGGGGCAAGACTTAGAAACACTATGCTTTGTGCTGAAGCTGACAGGAGCTTCCTGCCCACACCACTGACTCAGAAAAAGGCCGGGTGAGTTGGGCTGAACAAGGAAAGAGCATCAAGGGAATCAGCCTGCAGACTCCTGCCATCAAAATCAGCAAATCCAGGGCCACACCAGAAAACGCTTCTGGGTTCTAGTTGTTGGTAATACCAGAAAGGCAATTAAGCCTCTGGGGAATGCAGACCACAACACACATGTTGGTCATCAATATTCTGGCAACAGTGTTTTTCAAACAATCTTTCAAGCTGATGTGTGAACAGGTCCAATCCCTGTCTAATTTCGAAGAGGGTGGGTGTTAAAATTGAGCAGATGCCTGCGGGTGACTGGAAAATTTCTCAAGTCATATGAGTCCCAGAATTTGCTTTAGTTTGCTAGATATTTTAGAGCTGATGACATTTTCGAAAGGCCATCCACATGGAATTGGTATTCCCCTCCCATCTTTATTTTAAAACTCCGTGGATTTTAATACATATTTTTCACACATTTGGACCCAGCTACACTTTAAGCCTCAATTGAGTCATTGCTAAATGGTTCTAGAGTTTGGAAAATGAAGCGGCCTGTGATAAGCCTGACAGAATTCCCTCCTGTCATTTGAGGAGTTCTGGGGTAGAAGGAAAGGGGCATTTATATAAAGAAAACTCTTAAAAATGAAAAAACAGAATAGCAAAGTGTAGACATTTGATACTCCCTAGGTCCAGAAAAAAAAAAAAACCTGAAAAATAAATCACTTGCCCACGATCACAGCAACAGTTAATAGCAGGGGTAAAACTAGAACCTCAAGCCTTTCATTAAATTGGACTCTCTCTTGCAGAGCAAAGAAGTAAAGCCATAAACTAAGTCATTTGGGCCACGGATTATTTGGCATATGTTAACAAGAGGACAGATATTTCTGCAAAAGCGAAAAGTTCTATCTATCAAAATACAAATATTTGCAAATATCTACACTTTTGGTGTCAGGTATATAACTCACAGTTAATGCTTTTTTCTTTCTTTCTGTTTTCATGTCTGAGTTAAATGCTCCCTCCACTTACCACATTAACCAGCACCAAAATATCCTGCCTCCATCCCTTATAATAGCACTTTTTATACTGTGTTAAGGTGTTTATTTGTGTCTCCACCAGACTAGGAGCTCTGGGGGTCAACAGTATAATGGTGTTGGAGCTGGGTAGCAGCTACTCACAAAAACTGATTGTTAGATTTTCAAGAAGTATGTAAACCAGCTCAGGACAAGCATAAATTGATGGCATGAAGTCAACCTTGGTAGACATATTTACGTTATGAAAACTGGCAAATGGTATAAATCAGGATTCTTTCCCTGTTGCTTTGAGCCAGTTTTCAGCATTTACTAATGTACTGCTCTTCAGGCACCTTACTTGTCTGGTTCACTATTCAATCCTCAATTGTGCCTGGTACATAATAGATGCTCAGTAAGTACACATTAGAGGTGTGAATGATGACTAAAGGAGAGTAATGAAAGTATCTCTTATTTTCTTTCCAATAATAACTTTCTAGAGTTTATTTGTAGCTGAAAGGAATTTAGCTTTGTGTGGAACTCACTCAGTAAAATGATAGTACCTGGGAGATACCAACAGTTCTTGGTCTTTGGAAATAAGCAGAAATGAATTCCAGCTAGGATTTAAATTCTAGATCTTTATCAGCTATGAATTATAGGCCATTCATCTTTCTTCTCTGAGTCTTAGATTCCTATACAATTTATAGTGTTAAATAATGTGAAATAAAAGTTTATAATAATAAAACACAGTATTGTAGTAAGGATACCGTTGTATAAGGCACCAGCCCATAGGTGTATAATCTATGCTAAGTCACCACCTTGGACTCAGACCTCAAACACTACACAAATTTAACCACAGACCTCAGACATTCTGTATCACACATTCAGCTATAAAATATTCAAATCAGTTATTATTATACATATATATATATATTTATTGTTTGTCTTCTTGCTAAGAAAGTATGTTTCTGGGAGCAAGACTTTATCTGTCTAATTTGCTGCTTTATTTCCAAAGCCTTGAACAGTGCCTGACACACAAAGTAATCTTTGAAATAAACCTCAAAAACCTCAAAACCGCGAATGAATAAATGGATAAACAAATAAATCAATAAGTGATACTTCTTAGGTAACCATCTATAACAGAGGTCAGAAACTATGGCCCACAAGCCAAATTCACCCCATCATCTGCTTCTGAAATTAAAATTGTACTGGAACAGTGTCAAGTTCTTCATTTACGAATTACTCTTGTGGCTTTTGTGCTAAAACAGCAGAGCCAAGTCACTACAACAAGGACCTATAGCCTGTAAAGGTGAACATATTTCCCATCTAGTCCTTTACAGCAAGAATTTCCTGACCCCTGATCTACAAGAAAATTTCTGAGTGGCATTCATTTCAAGCTCAGATAATGGAGGAATTTTCTCAGCCTCACTAAATAAATTGGTGGTGACAGGGGAGGAGAAATGGATTGCAGGCCACTGAAGCGTGACATCCTAAGACTGGAAAGAACATGAAGAAGACATCAGCCTTCTCTCTCCTCTAAGCAAAACATCCCAACCTTCCCACAAAGATGAATATCTAAACTGTTTCAACATATCTCAACACAAATCATTTTTCTTCTGAGTCTGGACAATGATTATATTTTTCCATAAGAGTTTTACACTGGCTCCATAGGAAAATATATGGAGGTTCCAAAAGACAGAGTAAAATTTGAGATGGCAACAGCATTCTAGAAACGTATTCGTCAGGGCTCCAACTTTCATCATGGCAGTGATACCTAATTATTGCACTAAATTTTGAGAAACCTGATATTATGCAAATAAACTCCAGCTGCATTTTATGACAGCACACACAATTTTTTTAAAAATTAAAATCCTTTTTTATATGGAAAAATCTTACAGTATTTGGAGTTAACTGAAGATTCAGTCTAATGCGATAGTATAGCTTAATCTAGTACAAATGTTGGAGCAAATCGAAACACTCTTTTAGATAAAGGAAAAATCCTCTGTGTGTGTAATGCAAGACAATATTTTCTGCTGCTTGTTCGTGGGGAACATTGGGAGGGCTGATTCTCTTGGGGAGTCCTGGAGTTCTCCTTTCCAAAACAGCAAACTGTAGTGCTACTGAAGTGGGAGGGATGGAAGTCTTGAAACAGTCATGGGCTTGAGTCACTCACTAGATGTGTGAACATGGGCTAATCCCATCTGTAAAATGGGCTAGAGCACTTGTGTATCAATCAGGGTCACAAAAACGTCAAAATTCAGAGACGCTGCTGGCTGTAAATATCATCACCAAAGCCTCATATGTAAATTCTGCATATATAATCAACTGCAACTCAGTTATATGGCTCTATCTAATCTCAAGAGAGGCTGGTGACCTTGAAGGGAAAGGCACACCCAGGAGATATCAAGGGGAAGTAAGTAGTTTGGTGATCCAAAGCATGTCTCATACAAAGTAGGTCACAAGGCTGGGGGAGGGTTTGTCCTGTTGATGCCTATGGAGTACTTAGCACATGGCCCAGCCTATGATGAATGATAGGCAACTGCTGCTCCACTTAAGAAAATGAGATCACCAGGTCACAGGTACCCACTACTAGGGGCAACGGGTGTTTGGCTTCATAAACCCTTATCTCCAGGCCCTCAACAGCTGTTACCCACCTGAAGAAGCAGAGGTTTCCATTTTATTTCTTTTTCTCTAAGCAACAAACACCTCTGTTAGAAAGGCCTTGCTTGATATCATCCTTTGTGCAGTCTTTCAAGTCTGTTTGTGTTAACTGTGGGGCTAGTCTTAGGAAAGATACAGATGGTGATGTATTTCTGAAAAGATTAAAGTCATCATACTACAGTGATACATGCATGCCCATGTTGATAGTAGGACAATTCACAATAGCTAAACTCTGGAAACAGCCTACATGCCAACCAGCAGACAAATAAGTAAAAGTGTGGTATATATACACAATGGAATTTTATTCAGTCGTAAAGAAGGATGAATTCATGTTTTTTGCAGGAAAATGAATGAATTTTGAGCCCATCGTGTCAAGTGAAATAAATCAGACACAGAAAGTTAAATAGCATGTGTTTTTTCTTATATGACAGGGGGAAACAAGGAGAAGAGGAGAATGAAAGGGTTGAAAATGATCAAGATATGATATACATATATACCAATTCCCTAAAACAAAGGTAAATATTATGCATCACAAATGCACTACTAAAAAAGATAAAAAGCAATTATTCTGTAAAGTCACTAAATTGATTAAATAATAAGTGACTTTGTGTTTGTGACAACTACAACTCTTGTCCACACATGCAGAATGACTGCAGGGCACTCAGGAAACCTTGATTACCTGAACCTTTGAAGAGAGGCAGATCTGGGAACTCAGATTTAAGTACCATTTGGAGCTGTGCCACTTGAGGAAAATTAACTCTGACACCTCTTCACCTTGTTATCTCCATTTGCAAAATGAGGAGAATTTAATTGTCCCCATGAGTTTCTGGTGACAGTAAAATGACCTCATGCTCCTATTTATCTGGGATATGACACATAGTAAAGACTTAATGAAGGCAAACAGTTATTATTGTTAATTATTAAAAATCTTAGTGATGATATTTTGGGTTTTTTAAACACTAACTAATCAAAGCTGATGAAAATTTTCATTTCCTAGCCAGTCGTTTCAGTGCCAAATCAATTCATATTGCCTCTTGCCCTTCCATATCAGCAGAGAGAGATGGACTGATTAATAACATTCTTGATTCATATAAAAGGAAAACAACTTTCTTCAATTTTCACAAGACCAGAATACATTCTGTCAACTCTAACTCTCTGCATTATTTGCTTTGATTTATTTAGAAATTACAGTGGTTGACATTAATTTTTCTAGGCTAGGAAATTCAACTAAAACATCATTTGATTTTACAAGTTCGCTTCTCACATTTTTCCTGTATTTGGGAAGGTCAGCAGCAGTATCAGCTGTAGATGTAACAATATGTGAAAGAACAAGACATGTCCCGAAGCACCTTGTGCATTCTGGGCTGTATATAAGAGTGTAAGTTAGTACAGCCACTATGGAAGTCAGCATGAAAGTTCTCCAAAAAACTAAAAGTTGAGCTATCACACTTCAGTGTATACCTGAAGGAATTAATGCCAGCATACTATGGGGACACCCTATGCTTATGCTTATTGTGGCACAATAGCCAAGATATGGAACCAGACTACATGCCCACTAACAGACAAATGAATAAAAAGAAATGTAATATATATACACAATGGAATATTTTCAACCATACAGAAGAGTGAAATTCTGTCATTTATAGGAAAATGGATGGATTTGGAGACCATCGTGTTGAATGAAACCATTCAGACTCAAAGAAAATGATTGCATGTTCTCCCTAATACGTGGAATCTAATAAAGAGTCAAGAAAATAGAAAAAAAGAAGCAGAGAAAGAGAAAATACTGAGAAAGAAAAGAACTTCCTGAATTCCTGACCTATCCTGAACATTCCTAGTTACTTCTGACCTTCACTGCTGCTCTTTAGGAAAGTAACTGATCCTTCAAGATAAACATTACAATGCCCTTTGATGCTAGAACTAACAAAGTACACTTTACTCCACCCAGGGTTTCTCTGTAAGAATTTAAAATTCACTCACTCCATTCAAAAACATTTATTGAGCTGCTGCCACATGTTGGCAGTGAAAAACAGATACTACCCCCTTCCCCTTTAGGACTTGTTAAGAGTCTAATAAGGAATGCTACTGGAACAACTTCAGTGTAAAAAGTATTATGGAGAAGTAACAGGGTTTTAAGTGAGTATAGATCTAGGGAAATCTGATGTGGTCTGAAGATTGGCAAGGGAAAGCAAGTCTCTACACATAATACTGCACAATTCCAGGGGGGCACCCACCATGAAGTAAATACAACTACATGTGTTTGCTGCAATAATTTTCCTGCAACTGAAGCTCAAATATCTCAAGGAAAAGGCACACTTTTAATATGCACAAAACATCGTATAGCCGAGGAGGTCTTAAAGAAAGCCCTCTCAAAAGGCAATATATGACATCATAGTTGAAAAGTTTAAAAAATCAGCCAAGTGAAGGAAGATAGAAATTTGCTCTAAGCAGTGAAATAAAGCTTTGCTAAGGTTAGAGCCCCAAGAGCAATACATGGTTTTGGAAGATGCTGGGGGGCAGACTTTGGCAAAGATGGCTGAAATCTATAACACCTCTTCATGCACCAGGCATTTTTCTAAGTGCTGTGCATGTGCTCAGTCATTTAGTTCACTTAACAAATTAGCAGGTAGGTGCTATTGTTATCCATATTTTATAGGCAAAGAACTAGACGCAAAACAGTAAAATAAAATATAACATCACACGGTAAATAACGAAGTTTGTATTTAAACTCCTGATATCTTTCTTACTCAGTAATTTAAACTTTTAACCAGTGAGGCATGTTGAGATTAGATTACTAAGGTCCCTGAGAGCCTTTTTGCATGTTATTCTCAATAGAACCTACTAAAAAGGTATTAAAATTAGTAATAACCGTATTACTGAATACAAGCTCAATGTATGTGAAACAGGTTGAGTATCCTCTAAACAGAAAGTCCACACCTGAAATGCTCCAATGTGACAACACAAGTGGAAAACTCTGCAACTAGCCTCATTTTGCATGCCATAGTCAAAATGCAGACACTAAAATTATTGTATAAAATTACTTTCAGTCAATATGTATGAGGTGCATATGAAACATGAATTCTGCATTTAGACTTGCATCCCATACTCAAGATATCTGAGTACATATATGTACATATTCCAAAATCTGAAAAAAAATCTAAAATCTGAAACACCTCCAATTTCAAGGATTTCAGATAAGGGATATTCAACCTGTAATTTTTATGCAGCAGTAACAAATAGCACATAAAAGTGGTCTTTTAATGCTGTCACTACTAAAGCTACTTTTTTTAACCTGGAAGAGAAGCATGGAACTAGAAAAATCCTTTTGAGGTACATTGTACTTTCAATGACAGCACTATAGTTATTCTCTGAAGAGTATAGAGCAAGACAGAAGGTAGAAAGAGGGATTCTGAGGTGTGCAGAAAGCTAAAGTTGTGAGTGAAGAATAGAGAACACCTCAGTGACCCCAGAAGGTGGTAGCCAGCCTGTAAAGCACAATAAGATTCCCCTTGCTTCGAAAAAATGGTGGCTCAGATATAAAATACCAAGAAACTCTGAAAAGCTGCAAAGGGCAAGATCTTAATCCTTGCTAAATTGAAAATCCTAAACTAGCTCTTAAAACATTTGAACCAATAGTGAGCTGAACCTAATTGAAATATCAACAAGCCAGTTATTGACAACTATAGTTTAACAAGATTGAATATAGACTGGATTCCTCAGTCTCCCTAATTGGCAGCCTGTCAAAAGAAGTGGCATGGCCTTTGCTAGAAATTAATCCTATTTACTTGTATTCATACTATTTTTTAATGTATCAAATGTTGAGACACGCAAGGGACAGAAAATGTCAAATGCCTCATGCTCAAAAGAGAAACTATACAAAAAATCAGTCACAGAATTACATGTAATGTTGAGATCATTAAGGTGGAACTTTAAAATAACATATACATTTATGTGTATATGAATAAAATGATTTTAAGAGTATTAAATTAACAAAGTTATACACAGCATCCATGAATCAAATTATAGATTGTCCTATAGATTCAATATAATAACAAATCAAAGTACTGGCATGTGTTTTTGTTTCTGTTTTTTTGACTATCAGGAATTGAACTCAGAACGTCATGCTTGTCAGGCAGGCTCTGCACCACTGAGCTAAATACCCGGCCCCAGCAGGTTTTTGTTAAAACTTGACAAACTCATTTTAATATCTGTGTGGATACTCAAGGAACCAAGAACAGTGAAGATACTTTTGAAGAAGATAGATAAGAGAACTTGCTTTACCAGAAATCAAGACTTATTAAGTAACTATTATAGTGTAGTATCTGCACTAGAATAGATTAACTAAATAACAGAATAATGTCTAGAAAGAGACCTACACCTATGTGGACCTGTATTCATCATGCGAAAAAACCCTTCTCATACACTACTGGATATGGTCAATTAATTCAGCCTTTTCAAAGTGAAAGATGTTAGTATTATCTAATAACATTAAAAATACACATTTTTAATGATACAGTAATTAGCAATCCTCATTTTATACTTAGTATTGCTAGTTTCAGCAAATAAAAATATAGGATGCCAGTTAAATTTAGAACTCAAATAAAGAACAAATAAATTTAATTCTAAGTATATACAATACAATATTTTGGATATACTTACAGCAAAAATTATTTTGTTTATCTGAAATTCAATTTTAATGATACGTCCTGTATTTTATCTGGCAACCCTAAATATACTCCAGAGAAATGCAAGCACACACTTACCAGCAGGAATGTAAAAGCATATTCAGTACATTATTTATAATCACTAAAATATGTAAACTGCCTAATTCTATCAACAATAGAAAGGAAAAGTAAATTGTGATGTATTCATGCAATGCAACATGATACAACAATGAAAAGAGATGAATGCTAGCCAGATGTAACAACATAGATAAATCTCATCAACATAATATTCAGCAAAGGAAACCAGACACTAGAAGCAAAACAGACTATAATTTCATTTATATGCAGTTGGAAAAGTTACAAAATAAGCTCTGTGTTGAAGAAGGTATGCTTAGGTAGTGAATTATAAGGAGATTTTCATGAATAATGCAATTATGTGATAACCTGTCCTTGCATTTAATCATAATAATGATTCAATTATTATGAATCCTCAGGTCACATGGATCTACACCTATTTTTCTGATTCGTGTATTGAGTCTTTTAAAGTAACTGTCATTAAAAATTTGGAATAATAGGTCTATGACTATTTCCTGTGCATTCTTTCTTATTAAGACTCATTTCTAAGTCTAGGTTTCCCTCAGTCCACCTTCCACTTTGGTTTTATACTTTCTGCCTTGAAACACAATTTTTAAAAATTGTCACATGCTCATGTCACAATCTTTTTTGGCCCATCACTGTTCATCTTTCATTGGTAAGCATAAACCCACCTGGACAAAAAGGATTAAAAGAACAATAATTTATAATTTACTAATCCCTAAGACAGATCACCAACTTCAGAATAAATGCACACAGACATCTTCGTGACCAAGTTGATACCTAAATCTTGAAATACTGCATTATTCCTTGGCTGTCATCAAGAGTCACTGTCACAGACTTTTATTGCTAGAACAATCATGGAGCTCACAATGGAGTTCAGAGTGACCTGAGGATCACTCACATCACAGTCACCTAGAAGGCCTGTTAAAGATAGAGGTAAAGCCACCTTACCCCAGGAATCTGCATTTTAAGTTCCTCCCAAAGAGTCCTTTTGCACTAAAATGTTAGAGAATCTTTGCTTTTGGATCAGAACACTGAAGCACTGTGAACTCCAAGGAACAGTAAATTAGTGATAGGAGCTCAACTAGAACCACAGTACTGTGCATACCCAACTGAGTATTCCTCCATAATGGTGTATCATGAGACTGAGAAATGTCAAAGCCAGAAAAAAAATCGAATTCCCCAACCTTCCTTCCCCAAATCTCCTTCCACTAGTTAGGTCTTGAGGTAATCAGCAACTGTAAAGGATAAAAGTAACTTAATCCTACTTTCCTAATGTGTGCCAAATATGTCGTCCCTGATGAAGCACATATGATATTTAAATTCCTTATTTCCTTCCCAGACAAGAAATCACAGTGTGCTCCAGATCCGGACATTTTACTGGAACTTGAAAAGTGATCTCTAAGTTGTCCCTATTGTAACAGAATAGGCAACTTCTGACTGTGCATGGTTTGAAGGAGTGGCCACATCTTTGTAGAATCTATACAAATTCTGTGATTTCAAGGACTTCCCAGGAGATTGTAGCTTCTGCTATCTTCTCTTGCCTCTAATCACTTCCTCTACTCCAGCCAAACCAGGTCCTCATAAACCCACACATATGCCCAGGAGCAGAAACAGCTGGCAGCCAAATGCCTGTATTTCCTTCCACAGGCCCATTTCCATGCCTCACACAGGGAGACATTTGCCAGGAACCAATCTACATGTTAAAAACCAGAATCCTATGCCTGAGGGATCCACACTGTACCAAAACTTGAGAGCATTAAGCATCAATAGCACTAAGACACTTCAGCCATCAGGCTAAGACTGCTAGAAAGAGGTAAAATGGCACTTCTGTGGAGAAACATGCATGGAAAAAGGTTCAATAACCCAAAGGCACTGATTCCACATCTCCTTACTGA